>JAIPMN010037060.1:0-23556 GCA_020650975.1 Apostichopus californicus
AAGACAAATATCTACATCGTTTGCCTAACCAATATTACGAGTAGACAGTTCCTAAGGACCGTTACTAAATAAATATTGCCGAAAGCTTAAAGTCTATAGTTGAAACAATATCTAAAATACACATTTGTTATACTATCGGGTCCAAGTTCCACACGTGCATGTACAATCATACCCCGCATAGCTAGTTTGTTGTATGTGCAAACTTCGAAGTCTTCTACTCAGCATGCAGAAAACAGCATGCATCAGTAAAAAGATTGACATTTGCCTAAAGAGTACCATATCAAATTTCAATAAGGGAATCTGTGAAGTTTGACCATTGGAATTGTTACGTATACCTACGAGGCATCCTAATATTTGAAGAAATATATTTTTGGCAATATTGTAAGTATAGCCTCAGGATATTATATTAACATACGTGGAAAAGTAATACTTTATAACCGAGAAGCGTCGGGAGTAGAGGAAAATGAAACATTCGAATACTAACTTTTATTCTAGTTTAGTGTATATATATATATATATATATATATATATATGTGTGTGTGTGTGTGTGTAAATATATACTATTAACCATAGTCTCAGTTACTTACATATATAGTTTATTTACTACGTGACACGTGGGCACTGTTATCTAGTGTATTCACTCAGTTGCAACCATAGTTTAATGAAATAACATTTGCTTATATAATTTGGTACAACTTTCGAAACTATCCAATTTTCATTATGTGGATATTATATCATTGTAATATAGCATCACATCGAAACTGAACGTCCAAACTAGTCGTCCAAACTCTTCAGATATGAAACATTCGAACTGTCACTAAAATGTGTACTTCTGGAGTCCTTCCAGTAGCCTAACATTGCTGATTTTGTTCTCTTTTCCCCCTCATTAGCACGGCTATTTGATGAATTGTCATCCCATGTGACTTCATGTACGTATAAAGGGAACCGATGATGGCCTCCAATGATTCAGCATTGCTGGCTTTACTTCTACTATCTGTCATAATCCTTACTGCAGTGCAGCCCTCGGTAGGTCTAACGAAACCATCCGGGGTGAAACTGGTGAATAATGAATATACAGGACTGGTGGTGGCTATTCACCCAGATGAAGAAGAAAATTCCAAGATCATTGATGTCATTAAGGTAACTAGAAAGCAAATTAATTTGCAATGTTCAAAATTTTAGTTTGAAGTTGACGATACCGAACCTGCTATACCGTTATAATTTTGATATTACATGTTGTTGGTATTTTTGCTGGTGGTAAGTGTTTCGATTTGCGGATCAAGTTATGTTTTGATTTTATTAACCATAAACGCATGGTACAGGGCATAAGTTTAATGTAAATGAATAATGTTTATCTTATATTAAAAAAGAAATAATAATCGAATTGAAAAGGTTTTATTACTTTAAATGATGTTGTTGAAAGTGTACGTATTTCCGTGACCGTATACGGTAACTGTCATTGTTCATATTCGTTTGTGCTGTAACTGAATTTAATAGTCAACACTTAACAATGCTGTAAAATGTTACCAAGTAACTGGTCAAAATGACATGAAAAGCAAAAAATACTACAAAGAACAAAAATGAGGAACTACTCATCAAATAACTGCAAGGAGAAAACTACATAATTAACTAGTTCCTGTATCAGAGTGGCGAACAACACTGGTGTTTGTTTAAATGGCTTTTCATGATTTAAAGTAATCGAGTCGTTAGTGATTTTGTTTTCTATATATAAACAAATATGATGTAAGCCTTTGAAGACCAGAAAAATAAACAATGTATGGGCCCTGTAAGTGTTTCATTGGCACAGTGCTAACGAATAGTATTAACACACTATACCTCTCTCTATATCAAGACCATTTTCTGCTCTGCACTATCAGTGTTAGTCGATTGTTTATGTTAGAGCTATGAGCTAGAATACCTCAAAGTGAGATCAACTTAGAGCCATCTGAAAAGATCTCATCAAGAAAATGTAGACGTAATATTAATTATTTCACCTCTCGAAAATTGCAACACCTTTAACTTAAAGTATCTTAACTTGGAATCATTCCGAGCTGATATGACATCATTAACATCCTCTACCATCAGGATATGTTCACCAACGGGTCATCATATTTGTACAACGCAACCAAAAAGAGGGCGTTTTTTAAGGAAGTTACTATCCTGATACCACAAACCTGGTCAGATAAGTCAACTTATAGTTCACCTGGTAACGCCACATTCAATGGAGCAGATCTCATCATAGCGCCCCATAACCCTCGATTCGCACCGGATGGATCCAATACGGCCCTACCATACACCAAACAATTTGCTGGATGCGGCGAACAATCACTCTACATCCACATGACGTCAACGTTTCTACTTGCTTATCGACATTTGCAGGCAAGGGTTGGCGACTATGGTAAGTTTTGAGAGTTGCTTTCAGGTCTTTAGTAGTAAAGGACAACGCGGGAGCTAACATTATTCGAATTGGGAGAGTGAATGGGGATTTCGCAATTATACTGTGCCATCTGAAAGCCTGTTGATGTACAATGAATACATAAGGCAAGGCTGCCAAATTTATCCGTCACGGTGAGTTTATAAGATATCTTGGGCCCATGTGGCAGACATTTAAGTGATTTTTTTTGGGTACGTTTACCACTTACACACTTAAAAGGAACCTCGGGTGTGCCACGGTTATCATCTATTTCGAGGATGGTAATCTCTTGTTTATGCTAGCCTCTAATTTCTACTTATTGTCCACGAACGTTCTTTATTATTGTTTGATGACTTTTAGATATTGTCAGCTCCGTTAGAATGTCGATCTCGAGTAAAATCAAGAGAATTCTATTATTTGCAATACTGTCTGCTTGAAAGCTGATAATTGTTATGGCGTATTCTCTATATATCAGACGTCTGACACGTTTGAAGCTGCGTTGAAAGAGTAACCAATATTACGATCATGTTGCCTAGATTGCTGTTACATTTGCACTTCTTCGTCTTAGTTTCTTTGTTGTCTTAGGTATTTATGGGATAACATGTTTAGAGAAAGCGTAATCATACAGAGCATGCGTTATAGCATACTCACATCACTCCACACCACAGGGAGGATGAGATATTAGCTATATATTGTATATATTGTTGATACCTAAGAGAACGAAAGTAACTAAGACGTAGAATCTGCTGACATGTGTAACATGTGTTACGGTGTTATTACACACTTTAGTTTATACTGAGTAACGGTTGTTTCTTAGTCACAGTACAAGCTGATCAAGCCATGTACATTGGGTGGTGTCTGTTTGTTGTTACATCGGCAGTTTTGTGTCAAAATTCCCTCCTATACGTCCGGCGGCAGATTCATTGCAAACTGCGTTGGAAGATGCACCATGATATGCACTTGTGTCTCACAGATCCTCAGAACAAAAGGTCAAAAAACAGAGGTCAAAGGTCAGAATAAGTGAAAAGGGGATTATGGCTCTTACTCAAAGGGATGTATTGAATAAACATGCAACCTTCGTAATTATAATAGGAATGTTTTATACTATCAAAGTATGTGGTTGCAACGATACAGAGGTCAAAGTTCAACGAAACGTCAAATGCCGTAGGTCACACTAGGCAAACTACTATAACTCCAAAGCGAAGTATTGAATTGACTTCCAACCTCATAGTGTAACGAATATATCAAATACTATAAGTTTCAAAAAATTAGTATTGTCAAAATATATAGTAAAAGTTATGATCGAGGTCAAAAGTCAAGTGGTAGAGATACAAATGGTGTCGTGTTCATTTGATATGTAGCCCATAAGCAAGTCTTCAAGTTTTACGATGAGATATGCAAATCCGTTGATCGCCCTCTTATTTTTGTACGTACCAGGAAGAGTCCTTGTGCATGAATGGGGACACTACAGATGGGGACTCTTTAATGAATACTCTGACGAACGAATAGATCTACAAGCAGCGGAATATTTCTACTTTTCGGAAGCAAATTCTATATGGGAACCTGTCTCGTAAGTTTACCTGTGTCATTACGAAATTTATATATTAAAAATGTAGTGTAAGTGGCATAGCTTTAAATGTCTATGCATGTGCCCTTATTGTACGCTATTTTGACCACATGTTGCAGTTGAAATCTATTTCATGTATTATTTGTTCTCAATCGACATTCATTTGGTTTGCTGCAGTACCCGTTCGACATCACATGGACGACATATGCAATTTCGATTGAGGGGAGTGGGGGGGGGGGGGATGATCGATCATGGAAACAAAAAACGTAGAGCACCACCGTCAGTGGGACAGGCAGCTATCGAAAATTGGAGAGGAAGGGAAAACAGTGGTCAGTTTGGGTATCCTCGCCAAACGAATTTTACTTTTTGTAGACGCTACGGTAACCCAGGTGGGACTAAGAAAATTTCAAAATGTTATCTCTAATTAAACAATAAAATAGCTGCATGAGGAAAAGCACTCTGAGGTTTGACGCAATGGAAATTGAAATTGGTGAACATTATTTCACTCGTTAACACATGTGATGTGTATATACTACATGATAACCTTTAAGAAGCTTGTTGAAATAGTTGAACTATTTTGTGTGAACATACGAATGGTTAACCTTTTTGTACGTAAAAATAGGTGTCCTACCGGTTGGAGGCTAAAATATTTGAAGAAGGTTGACAATACTGAAGGTGAATATAGAGAATGTGAGGGCGATATACATGTAGGATACGAGAATGGATGCTTCACTGAGGCGATTGAGGAACAACCCCGAATAAGCGGCTCCATCATGCAGTCAGTAATATTTCCAGAGGTACATATGAACGTATTTCCTTTTATCTGAAAAGAACTCAAATATGCATGCTTAGTGCGTATACGATGGCTGCAGAGTGCTTCAGAAGTAATTACATATCTTTGGTCGTTGGGGCTCGACCATTGATTTCAATATCGTATTAAACGCAATAAAGATTAGTTCTTGTATGTATAAACCCATTGATTAGCCACGTTGAAGCCTATAATTTTACATATATACAACATGCATGTTCTACAAGAGTTGTATGCATCTATCAAGTCTGAACCAACCGACGTGTTTACCTTTCTCTGCCCTTAACCTAAATTCCTCTTCAAACATTCAACCGGCATGCTTGTGTAGCCTGTGTAAATGTCACACATCCAACTACATGTGTGATACAGATCTAAGGAAAAGAAAAAAAGTCAATTCGGATGGCATCGCGTCAATAAAAATGATGGATTGAGTTACTCAGTCATTATGAATGAGCAAACAGTCACGTGAATGCTACGGATTAGTGTCTACCTATAACTAAGTAAAATGTGAAAATCACCTCGTTAAGAAACTCCCGTCTCCCACAATTGTTTTTTTTTCTGACAGACTTCCATATTATACATGTCAGACAGTTGTGGAGTAATTGAAGGTTTCACCAATCAACTTAGATTACATATTGAGATGGAATTATCAGCTTACATATTTTGTGAAACATCTTTATTTGCAGTATCATTCTACACTGGAACATTCCGTTGAAGTACTTTTGTTTGATTTCACATACTGACTTACATCCTTCAACAACCTTTGCAATGCAAAGTACCCACTAGCAAACCATTCCTCATGGACAAATTGGTTACGATTATTGAAGTTCTAACCAATATGTTTAGCTGCCACACGTCTTTAAAGCCATGTGCTCAAACACCGGTAGTTTACGTTGTCATATAAACTAAAGAGATTCTGATTCGAGTCAAGTGATACCCACACATATCGTAAAGTAAAGACAGGTGACTGAATACTAAATATGCTTCCCATGCAGGTAACCTGTACTAATGTAAACAAGCACAAAATTGTAACTAAGAAGATGTCTCTTGAGGCTCATGTATTAAAGTGAATGGACGTCACAGCCCACAAGCGCTGACGGAAAAAAATGTTCTAATACAAAATTGCAAGAGATGGATAGCCCTGTTTATGCTTACAATAAATTATATTACAACCTCAAAGACAGTATCAACATAAGTTATTCTATTTAGATTTGCATTGTGCTATTAATACTATATTCTTTGTGACTGAAACTGATTTGTCCTTTCAGTTGACTATTGAAGTAACCATGATTGACATTTTAAGACACATGTAGACAATGTTTACTTTTAAGTGTCACATTCCAAGCGTAAGCTTTAGAATTGCAGGCTAATCGATCAGCTTCTCTATGAGCCATTGTCCTAATTTTGTTTCCACCCTAATTAATCATTGTAAAAAAGGTTGGAAGGTGAACGAACGATTACGACTTCTTACTTGTGCCAAGTACTTTGTTCTTCTGTCATCTAAGTGGTTGTTTGATCTTCAGGTTACCAACTTCTGTGACAGCGACGCAGACGATCCGAGTTATCTTCATAACAGCGAAGCGCCGACAAAGCAAAACAAGTTTTGTGATGGCAGAAGCAGCTGGGATGTAATGCGAGAACACCCGGATTTTAATGGTAGAATAATCCAATTTAATACCACATTATTTACGAAATTAAAATTGATACAATCATAAATGTTGGCATAAACGAAAAAATGTATTTTTGTTTTGACGAAATGTCTATTCTTTAAACCTTGGATTACCTAGTTTCAGCTTTGCCTGAAGGATGCAAAAAATGTACACATTTTTAAATTAATCAAATTAAATCTACATTAACAGAAATCAATCTCTGAGGTAGGGTTTTTGGACCATCGATACCGATAAATGTTTCACCTAACAAACCTTTGATTTTTCCCTTAAATGAAACGAAGACATCAACTGAATTTATTTTTCCAGGCTACACGAATAATCCACCAAGAGAAGTTGAGGACGTAACCCCAACCTTCCATGTCGTCAGAGCTAAAAAGCTTCGTATTGTTCTTGTTCTGGACACTTCTGGCAGTATGAGCGTAAGAAATTAAAGCATTTTTATATTAGGCACCAACATGGTTAATTATCTAACCCTTGTTGATCGATAATGAGGTTAGAAGTGACAGCTTATTGATGGCATTTTTAAATCACTGCTTGTGATCAGTGTAACCTTTGCAATGTTTAAGGGATACTATGATTTCAAAAAACGTGAGCTGCGTTAGAGCTTGGTACATAGTTTATTATGTATTAATTACCACGAAATATGAAAAGTTAGCCCAAGAAAGTGTTACGACATGAATTGTGATATATATGGAACCATTAAACATGTCCTTACAGTCAGAGAAGAACAAACAGGTAAAGGCATTAAGTGACTAACGCTTGAAAGCGATATTTCTGCATTTATTCTGTCTCACGCTGTAGCAGCTCTTACCCAGTAAAGGCATTAGACCTATCAATTCTGAGGCGTTCTGGTCAATGAGTAGGAGTATCTCTTGGAGATGGGAATTCTTTGTGAAGACGATTTTCCAAAGTAAGGAGACATAAGTAATGGGTGGGGTGGGCATGTCGGTGGATGGGAAGACAGGCATTAACGACTAGACTTTTATCAATCATTATACCACTGATAGATTACTTAATTATATCTCTATAGACAAATAACAGACATATGAAGTTAGCAGCCGCTGCTCGCAATTTTATCACTTCCGTTGCGCCAGATGGTTCCTTCATTGGATTGGTGGATTTTGATGACGAAGGGATAGCGCTGAGTGACCTTCGGGAGGTAACATCATCAATACAGAGAAGGAATTTGGCTAATTTGGTCCCAGAAGACGCTGATGGTGGGACGTGTATTGGATGTGGAATGAGAGAAGCCTTGAATGTGAGCAATGCAGACATAGAACACTAGTCTTATAATGCTACAAGCCAAAATCACAAATAATTTGTGAATACCTCAATTGCCTTAATTTGTTTTCATGTTACGTATGCGTCAATAAATCCATTGGACAACCAACTGACAAAAATAACTTTTTCTAATTTGGTGTGTCTTTCTGAAACGAATTGATAAAATTGTATTTATTATACCGCTTGGTGTATTAGCACGTGGTTGGCTGAAATTTTACTGGTAGCACTCGTGAAAGGAATTTATAAGTAAAAATGTGCAAAACCTAGCAAATGGCCACACATAATACTACACTTGGTATCACAGACCTTTGATCATCTTCACAATCTCTCTTTGATTAGGCCTAATATCACATCTTAATTAGAAATAGGTCTCTGACTAGGCTACTTATATAATACTAAGACCTAGGTTACTAACACTTAGGTCAAGTTCCAACTCACGTTCCATTAAGCTGATCGAAGGAAAACCGACTTACCTCTCTATTGTATATTCAATTTAGCAGAAATATGGTTTCCAAAGTCCTATGATAAGAAAGTAGTTGTCCGATGATGAAGCCTAACGTAGAGAAAGAATTTAGTTTAGAAGAAAACAGCCGCTATCACTACTAGTACAGTACTACTAGTATCTAACAGGTTAAGTGCATATCGTTTATGAACAGTATACATACCTTATACCAGCATTACCATGCTGGCGCGACCATGGGGCTAAATATCTACAGGTCATGAGTCATTTCTTTATGAAACGAATGTGGAAGAAGCCAGCAAATGTTTATGGATTAGAACTTTACGTCGGATGGCTATTTTAACTCAAAATTGGAATTTAAAAATAAAACTTGGGTAGTATGCATGTGTTACACCAATGTCATCGTCGCTGTTATTGTTGCATATTTTCTACTGAACTCACATTTAGGCGTGGTCTAGCTTTTTATAATTAGAACCGTCTTTTCAAAAATACTTTCAATATTGTACCGTTTTTGACGCCGTTCCTGTTAGTCGTAAGAACTATCACTGTCATTTGCAGTCATTAAATGACAATTGTCTTCCGTGATCAACAATGATCAACAATGGTGGTACATTTAAAAACAAAGAAAAACATAACATCAAACATTATCTTATGTTTTGTTCACTTTTTGGTATGCACGTAATCACTTTAATGTGCTTGGATGTTTCCAGGCAAAAATGTTACGGTCATTATAATTCAATTGGCTTTGTTCTTTTCTTTCTGATCAGATATTGAAGCGAAGCAATTCTGATGTTGGAGGTAGTAAGATTATGTTGATTACCGACGGAGAGGATGGGAAAAAACAACTTACAAATTCCATGAAGTATGAATACATACAAAATAAAGTGATCATCGACTCGATCGTGATTAGTAATTCTGCATCAACGGAACTAGAAAACTTGGCTAAAGAAACAGGTAAGAATATTGTATCAAAAGGTAATTTAAAACTAACTCCCATTTCAAATGTGATCAACAATACTTTATTACGAATCAGTAAATAAATTGATTGATTGATTAATAGAACATTACTTTGCAAAGAGAAACGCATGATAATTGGGTAATGATAGATACAAACAAAATGTGTTATTCCAACACAACAAGCTAAAGTATGATGCAATTACGAATGAAGATAACGAACAAGGTGTTACAATTTTAGAGAAGCAAGTCGGGTAATGAAATCAACACTTTACGGCAAATTTTTGCTTGGGAAGCCAAGATCGGTTCTATTTTACTAGCATATCATGACTATTTTTTAAAATCTCTCTTCGCGTTGTCGTCCTAAAGTATTTGTCATTTTTTTTTAATTGCTTGAAGGTGGGCAGTTTGCCTTACAGACGGACAATTCAGAATCTACGGGCATTAGTGATGCCTTCGCAAAATCGTATGAGAGTGGTGGTACAAGAGAATATGAACGGCGCTTAGAGGTACTTTATTCATCTGCCCATGACAAGCTCGTGCGATATACAGTTGCATTGAATTTTTAAGAGCAACTCAATCTATTTGTTGCTTACCTCAAGTGCAAATAGTAATCTTGTAATTAATGTGATATGCAGAACTTGACGACGATAGATCTTTAAACGTAATAATACATCAATCATTTGCAACAATTTTTAAACAAACGCAGAAATTAAGATATCATATATAAAATAAACTATATTTTCAATTTATGGTTTCCTGTTGTTGAACAGCTCCAATCTACTGTTGCGTCGTTTCTGGTAGGCGACACTGAATTTCGCAAAAGTGTCTACATTGATTCAACTCTTGGAAGAGCGACCGTCTTCGATTTTACTTACTTTACCACTAGTCGAGGTGAGACAATGATCATCATGATTTTCTAAGGCGGTATTACTATAACTTCCATCTGTCATATCCCTGGTAGTATTCTTGCACATAGCTATCACTTAACCATAGCATTACAACAACTTCTGTTTTCAAGATTTAATGACGCTCGTTAGTTGTGGTATTTACTTTGTTACTTCAGCGACTCACAAATGTTGTTGGCTAGAGCATTTGCTGTTACAAAAGTATGATTTTACATCTAGCTGCTGATGCGATAAAGATTATGATAGGTAGTTATATTTTATGGTCGAAAAAAGTCACTTGAGGGAAGAGGATACGTTGACTCTATTTGCTTAAAGAGGAATGTCGAGTCATTTCCGATTTCCAATATAAACCATTAAATTTCTTGTATGGTTTCATAAATGTTTTACTATTATCACTAAGAGATAAGACGTTACCAAAGCTTGACCATATTACACAACATTGGTCACCTCACAGTCAAGTCATGACCAATCTCTTTTTGGTTAAAATCGTTTGACTCTTTTTACTAGTCAAACTATAAAGGAGAAAATAACCATCGTATAAGGTTGCTAGACTGGTTATTCAAGGATTGTGAAATATTGTGGATTGTTTTAAATGTCGTAATACCATTTTGAACTCAAGCACTGAACCTAAAACAACTTTCTTTTCGTTTTAAACTTTCCATTATATTAGTTGCAATCGATGTACGGTTAACGTCACCGACTGGAGAGACATTTGACCAATCGTCTGATGAATATCATAACGATGGGTCCTTTAGAAAGGTAGTGATTGAAATAAACGGTATAGCAGAGGTAAGAAACTTTAATCCGCCATAATCTTTGCGACAATATATGAAAAGAGATATGGTAGGGTGGTGGCAGGAAGGTATGGAATTTTATGTAATAAAGATGCATGAAGCTATTTCTCCCACACAAATAAAAAGTCACTCGTACGTGTAATGTTTTTGATGATTGCAACCACTCGTGTACAATGTGAAGTAAGTGCCTTAATATTAAATTGCTATATTGTTTTTGAGGCAAGTGTTTGAAAGGCAGCCCGCTTCGCTACTTGGCATGTAAAAACAAATGCACATGATTGAATACAAAGTGTCGAGGACATTGGCAACTAAGGAAACAACCCTAAAGTGTGACACATTACAATGATAAACAATTTTATATTGAGAATGTAAAGCTTTATGACAGACCTACCGTGATCATGAAATCAGACCAAATATCATGCTTTAATATACATCATGGTGTAATGAGGGCTTATTTGTTGAATATTCAGACATTTATCAATTCAATCTTAGCCAGCGTTTAAACATAATTGCTTAAAATAAATGATACTTTCGTAAAGCTCTCACTTACCCCTTTACACTTTAACAGCCTGGGTCATGGGAATACATTATTCAAAATCTAGCAACCAATGAAGCTCATGACGTTCCCATATCCGTTTCGTCTTATCCGTCTGAAGAGGGAGTCGATCCTATAATAGTTGATTCATACCTGAGCAGCTCAGAAACTGACGTTAAAAACAACAAACCGTTGGTAGTCTATGCTGAAGTGAGGCAAGGTTTCTATCCCGTTATCAACGCAATCGTAATTGGTATCATAGACACACCGTCTGGAGAAGCGATGGAGTTACCACTATTAGACAACGGTGCCGGTATGACTCTTCTAATATGTTCTGCATCATTTTCAAATACATTCAAGTGTAATGCAGCTCCTTGATGTATGACATCACATATGCCAAATTTGTTGTGGAATTTGTTTCTCTTTGAC
Organism: Apostichopus californicus; assembly: GCA_020650975.1. Lineage (NCBI taxonomy): Eukaryota > Metazoa > Echinodermata > Holothuroidea > Aspidochirotida > Stichopodidae > Apostichopus > Apostichopus californicus. The sequence continues at coordinate 11,820 of JAIPMN010037060.1, forward strand.
ACATTTAAGTAGCTATTATGCTAAAACTGTTGTCCCAGAAGTTCAGAGTCATGACTATCATTTCATAAGACACTCAAGGTTCGATTTGACAAGAAATATAAGCACTTACTTTCTAGTGTTCCACCCCTTAGCACTTCATCGGAGTTTTAGACGTGTACATGTTCTATTGTGTCAGTATATTCCCATAACCTATTTAGTCCACTTGCACCCGATACTCATAGCTGGTACAGTAACTACTTTGGTATTTTTTTAATATATATTTGACACTAGGACGTGGTTCTTCTTTAACTAGCAACAAACATATACAAAATTATAACTGTAAAGCAAACATTCTCATATCTGTTCCTTTACAAAATTAGGTGCTGACGTCACAAAGGACGATGGAATTTATTCCCGGTACTTTACACAATTTACTGGGACTGGTTTCTATGGTTTCAAATTACAAGTGGAAAACCAAGGAAGCGCAACAGTTCTGAAACCAGGAGCATGGCGATTTTCTGGTATTAAAAATTATTTTGATCCAGAGGTACTTCTTGCAGGAAACGTCAGCGTTTATGGTAAGTATCATTCGTACAGTGGATAAAATGTATATACATACATACAGCTGTAGACTAGAGGTTGTTAATTTTATAATTAGATCACTCAACCTTGGCATATTTATCTGTGTAAAAAAGATCATTTTAATCTTCTGGTGTATTTTCTTCCTGTCACTTTATGTATACTATTTACTTCTCTTTCTCCGGACAGGCAATGATACAATGGCTCTCCCCGGTGGTCCTCTACCAGAATTGGTAGGGGAACCAGCTCCAAACTTTACAAGAGGGGTATCAGGAGGAGCAAGCAGTGTCCCGGAACTGCCAGTAGGGTGGACCCTCGACGCAGACGCCATCCCGCCTAGTAAAATTACCGACTTGACGGTCTTTAATACATCATTTGACGAAGGACTTGTCCATGTTAAATTCACAGCACCTGGAGATGATCTCGACTTTGGAAGTGGTAAGGATAATTTTACCTAAAATGGGATTTGAAGCATTGGACCTTGCAAGACAGGAAAAATAGAATGATAAAACGTTCTTCAAGACTTACAAACCAAATTATCTTTTAACGGTGACTTATTTGATCTGTAACATTTTTTAAATAGTCTTTAGTGAATAAAATGGAGGTAGTGGAAAAATCCTCACATAGGCTTCCTCAATGTCAAATGACATTGTCGTCTCATCAAACAAATATATGCTAGTAGGGATATGGTACGCTCATGGATATGAGCTGAACGAGAAAGATAAAAATGGGTAAATAATTAGAATCCACAGACTAAAACTGAATACGTCAATGATGATTGTAAAAGCCGTAATATGGTATTCTTCCTTTTATAAAGATGTTCATTAAGACGCAAACGTAATCATCGTATCTACTTTTACGTTGGATTATTTATGTTTAAGCCAGCGCTAATACATTGAACTCAGTTCGAGGAAACGTTGCAAATAATTCGGTCACTTGGATTTTATCCAGTCTGCATATTTGAGGTACAATTAGTTAAAATGCTGTAATTTATCTCAACATATACTCACATGAAAATGTATCTAATATTAAAGGCTCAAGTGATTAGTTGTCATGAAATTTGAACAGTTAAGATCATAATGACTTCTCATGATAAAAACTGTTTGCCCTCCTCTTTTCACGGTAAACTTTTGGAAGAATAAGAAATACATGCAGTTTAATGATGATTACTTTGTCGAAAGGCCATGTTGGCAAGGATAAAATTGTTCTATAATTCTCTTTCATTACTTTTTATTTTTTATCTTAGCACATCATTACATCATACGTTGGTCAAATTCTTCAGTGGGACTGCGGAAACAGCAGGACTTTTATCAACAATTAGATCAGGTAGACATCATCCTCGGAAATCTTTCATCGCCTTTACCATTTGGGAGCCCAGAAAGTATCGCTTTTCGAATATCGTTTCCAAAAGACAAGGACACCGTGTCATATTTGATAGGTGTATACGCCATCGACGAAGCAGAAAATGAGGCATCCATGTCAAATCTCGCACAAGCGGCGTTTCGTCAATATATTCCGCCACCTCTGGAAGATAGGATATCATCCACGTCGGAAGAAACAACGACGCTGGAGAAAAAGATGAAGACCCGGTCGGTAAAAGATGATAGCGATGATGTGAATGGAATCAACTACCGTAGAAGGCGTTTGGGAATCGTTATCGGTGGCGTTTTTTCAGTTATTTTTATTACTGTACTCGGAATAGTCTTGGCTAATGTTTTGCGTAATTGGCGAAGATTCGAAGATAGAAATACCAACACTGAGTATGCGAAGTATGATCCAGCTGGTGAGGTGATGCTAGCTAAAGTGTAGTCTCGTCTGGATGAATACATTACGTTATAGTTTGTTGTGACGTGTTTTTTGTTAAAACTATAACAAGTACGAATGGTCGTTACTGCAGCAAAATCAACGTTCACTGTAATCTGACTATGTCTTTGTTCTTCATAATGGTTACTAATTCTTGAAACAACTATTACAGACTGCAGAGACTGATATATTAAGTTTACAAGTCTTTGAGTTTTGCAGAAACGCAAGTTGGACTCAATTTATACTTGAAAAGACAATCGTAATTGAATTATTGTTCATAAAAGAGTTTTTTTGGAACTGCTGTTTTACTTAGGTGATGTTTTGTTTTCGTCAACTTGTTCTTTCGGCAAACATTTATGGTATGCACGTTCATTTTCAACATTAAAACGAGCAATCTATATAATATTTGGCGTTCTGGGCACTCTTAAATAAATATGAATGAATGAATGGTTGTATGGGTGGATGGATATGCGGATGTATGAATGGATGGATGAATGGATGAACGAATGAATGGATGAATGAACAGTTTATGCACAAACACTTTCTAGCGGACAACGCAAGACGTACACGGATGTGATGAAAAACAACATATAAGTAAAGCTAGAATAAAGGTTACATTATAGTTGCAGTTTAACTTAAAGAAGTTTGCATTATAATTTTTCAAGAGAAAATGTTTCGGACGTTTTCAAAAGATCCAACTGCAGGAATGACACAGTGTTCTAGCGGTAGGGCGTTCCATAATTTAAGGCCAGCTTTGGCAAATGAACGATCACACAACTTAGTATAAGTTTTCGTTGTGAGAACAACTTGGCTGTGGAGGGAGTGCAATTAAAGATGTAATTACTTAAATAAATAAGCGCAGAACCATATCAATGTTAATATACCATCAGGATAATTATAAATATCAATCTGGTAACTGGAAGTGACATATTGTTTCGAATATGATAACGACTTGTATGTACATTTTTTTCTCGAACAATTAAGAAAAGGAAGGTATTAGCATAAACATAATGTATTATTTCATGTCACCAAATCACACCAACAATGCTAAAATTAGGTCACGCGATTTACATGTTAATGGCATGCTGTGGATAAAACGGTTAGTAACATGCTGATGAGATTGAACGAAATAGTTGCCACCAATAATATTTAAATAAATCGAAAATCTCAATTTATCTTGAGGAGGATGTAGTTCTAGAAGGCAACGTTACCTGTTCTACGGAAAAAACAAACAGATTGTGTTAATATCTAATATTTAGAGATTAAGAGTTTATAACCTCGAACCGTCGTATGACTGTTACTAAATTATTCATTCATCTCCTTTCATTCACTTAATCATTCCATCCTATTCCATCTCTTCATTCTAAAGCATGCCACTAACGTTCATATCATGCTCACATCAATTTGACTGATAACTCTTCTCCATTTATCTCCATCCACCTAATCCCAACCGCAATGCTAACCATTTCAGTCATGGGTGTTCAAGGCTCCCTGGGCGTGAGGAGTTGTGTCATAAGTTCTACTTTAATTATTTAAGTTGAATTAATAACACTATTTGTAATTAATGTTAATTTGGAATAGTAGAAGCTTGGCTCGTACTCGTTTCTATATTGTTTTTAAATATATTATCAACGAGTTATAAACCCTCTGTTTAATAAAGGTTTTGCTGAATCTGTAGAACCCTTGCGCGGGGATTCGTGGTTTACTTTCCTGCATGGATGCCTGGGTGGCTGGGTTTGCGACAAGAGTTTGGAATGCTGTCTGAGAGATAACTACATATTGAAGATATAGAATTTTGTGTCGTCGAAATCAGCAATTACTTCCACTTCCGTTTTGACTATAGTTGAATATATGTAGTGCAATATGGTTATATGTTAAAGTGTCTTGAAAGATAATTTTGCTATATTTTACAAAGTGTCATTTAGATAATAAGTTTGAGGCTACATTTTCTACTTTTTAAAACTTTCAAAACATATCTTTTCAAATAAGGGTGTGAGGTGATGTAATTAATATAATCTTTTCTATGAATAATTAAAGGTTGGTTTTAAAATGTATGCATCTTAGAAAGCACAATTATTGTTTCTGAATTTGTCTGGGAATTGCACTTGAAGTTTCGAATTTTAATTATTCGAACATAGCTAACTTTTCGAGAAAAAAAAATAAAGAATCTTATATAAAGATGGAATGTCACAAACCGACTGCAAACAAAGCAACTACAGGTTTGCCAAAGTGAATTATATATTGCTATGCCTTTATATAGATATCAATTTGTATTATAGGCTACATTTGTGTAATACTTCAAAGGAATCAAGGTTGCAATCCAGATAGCTATATGAATAGTACTACGCTCACGTGCAACCAAAAAAGTCTTCGCAACAAAGTGTTAGTAGTAGTTGTATCACTTAAGATTATATGAAATCGATAATCGAAACTAATTATTAATCAAATAAAAGCTGAAAATGGAATGTTATTGTAAAACCTCTGATACTAGTTTTTTCATAATTAAACACAATAAGAATCAAACTTGGAACTTAGTTTGAAAACTGACATGAAATGTTTTCCCCATCAATCTAGGGAGTTGCATTGCTATATAATTGTAGAGTAGGTAATATGTAAAATTATATAAATTAATGAACTTAAATGATTGCTTTAACTGTTATATATATATATATATGAAAAAGATAATATCACAAATTGTATGCTCTTTATTTAATATTGTGATGAAGTAAACTTTAATAAATAAACTGTACCAGATGTTACGTATCACGAGTAGATTGAGAATAAATTATTACTGACCCTGTTATCAAATGTAATGATAGGTTATTTTGAACACATAAATTGGTTTTCAGAAAGGGATTCCACTTTAACTGAAAAAAAAATTGGCAAAGTATCAAACTTAAAGCGTATATTATATTTTAAACTATTACAAAGAGTAGCGATTGTTAATTCATTTGATAGATCTTAATTCCGACACGGAGCATGCCTTTGCACCTGCACCAACAATGCATAACCTCCAGTGAGGTCGTTTCTGTATTGTGTTTACCTCGATCAGTTGATGTGTTACTTGAGAGCTTACGATATTCTTAAAGTTACACAGAGTAATAATTCAATCATTAACTGATATGAAAAAGTTCTTTGACTTATACAAACTCAAGACTTTCGAGTGAAGAGAAGCACATTGTCATTTGTTTCATGAATGTGTTCAGTTATAATTCAGGTATCCTGCGTTGGTAAGTTAGTATTTTACTTAGTAACTTAAAGACACACATTTAACTCAGGAATATGTGGTTAAATACTCAAGAAATCTATTTCTAGACAGACCCACAAATAATATCACCCTGGTAATTAACATCTTTCCATTCCCACCATCGTGTATTTTGTTCTTGATAGGCAATTTTTCCAATCTGTTCAGAGATCAGCAGCTGCTCAATTTCTCCTCCTCGCCGTGAAAGCATTTGGTTTTCTCTACTACTGATTCAGCCAATATGTTTGTTATCCCCAATAACAATTTAACTAACAACCAAAAAAACACATAGCTGGTCATGCCTTTAACAACAAAATACTGCTTTTACACGTCATAGTATACCAATAACTTTTACCATACAAACCCGCTTTTTAGACATTTATTAACCAAATTGTTTCGTTCAGGAAATTCATACCATTTAGCCGTGACATCAATCACTCTTCATTATGTCGTAAAATGAACTCCACGCTACGCAAAATATAATGAGTATTGACCCAATGATACTAATTAGATCGTAAACTTCTCCAAAAACTGTCAACTGGAGAAGATAAGAAACAGCACTTGATAAAGTCATGCACATTCCAAATACACTAACTTGTTCGTGTTCCACTGATATAACACCAACTACAAGCTGAACAGTACTGGTTGTTAGAAAAAGAAGCAAGACGATGATTTCTGCTAAAGTTTCAGGTATTTTCCATGCACATTCTAGTGATGTCCACAAACCGGACAGAATCATCCCAAACATACCATGAGTAACTGACATTAGGTAACAACAGAGTGTATCTTTTTGAGACAAATTGCGGATAAAAATGGGCCAAATGGAAGTGACAGCAGCGCCACTCAGAGCGATAGCTGCTCCAATTTCCTTGTTTCTACTACATGATTCGCAATCAGACATAAATATAAAAGATGGTTTCGTAACAAAGAAAACACCAACACAATCAATTATGACTAGTACCGCCGTCTGGCAACGCAAAGATTCACCGAGTATCACATGTCCTACAATCACTGTCAGAACAAGGCCACTTCCAAACTCTATTGCTGTAGCATCACCAACTCCGATGTACATGAAACTCAACAAACCCAGTGCATGCGTCAAGATGCCGGTGACCGAGGCGAGAATGTAATTAACAAGATCACGTTTTGTGTATCCTCTGGAGCTTTCCCAGTCTATGAATGGCAGTAATGAGACGAAGGCCAGAGATCGAAGGAACATTAACCAGGAAGAGTGACTAGTATAGGTTAATAATTTGGCCAAATTCATTGAGCATGTCATTAAAATACCATACAACAGGCAGAAAAGTAAGCCCTTACGCATCCTCAAAGTATCCACAATCGTCATTCTCCTGGTTTAGTCTCTGCAGCACCGTATTTCTCCAACACAAAATTGTTCTTTTCCTCCCGGTTGAGACCATGAAAATCAGTTCAGTGACTGTGTTGTTCTCCAAGTTAGCAGTTTAGCAACTTCATCACTCTTAAACGGTTTCCTGTTAGCTACCGGTAAACTGCTTTACTGGAACAGCTGGAATAAAGGGAACAATATATAACGGATACGTGAAGAGAGCTGTTAAATAAATCGAAATGAGACGGGTACATATTAAAACTCTGTGAAGGTGATATCATTTTTCAGTTTTGTGTTCGAAGTAAAATGAAGAAGTCACAGGAGGGTCAGTTAGGGGAACTAGAAAAATATTCATATTTTAATGAGCAAGGCATTATTGAAGTGGGATTTGAACCATGAGACTTTAGGATTGCAAGCACTGATATTTTTCAACTGTGTTATTCCGATTTCCGTTGTTAGTCATCCGTATAACATACTGGAAGTTGCATTATGTTGCCAGTCAAATGAAACCAACTCTGTTGTTCCTTAACTTACTTTCTGAACGCACACGTTATGCTTGTATTAGTTATCTTTTGAAGTCTCCCGTTTTCTTGCTTCTCTCCTCCGTGAGTTAACGACGACGATAAAAACTGCCCTCGTAAAAGGCCGCAGAATGAATGCTTTTTATCCCAAATAGTATAATTATCTACTATCCTTCGGCAGTTAATACAAAGTGATTGGTTGTAAATGTGTTTTTCATTTTTATAAAATTTGGATCTGTAGCTGTCTATTCTGTGATTCTGTTTCAATCAATATTGGTTACATGTTATATTAATATTACATCGGTCCCCAAACGAAGCCAAATCGTAAACAAATAACAAATAGCAAATGTGGTTACAATTAATCGCAACCACCCTTTTCATTTGGATTGGTTTGTTAGCCTGAGCGTGGACGTTCCATGTCAATCTAAGTAAAAATGGAACTAGACTACTGTCTTAATTGTTTGTAACGATTTGTTTCCAATTATGTTTTATGTACATTAATAAAAGAACAATTGATACAAGATCAATGGTTTATATAAAGTATGCTAGTTTTTGGGTAGCTTTTTTCTGCAAGATTGGACAAAAACTTAAGTTGCTTAACTATGGGCAATGTCATATTTAACCAATATTTATTAAAATTTGACCGAAACTTTCAGGAATAACCTTTGCAAAACATAGTTTATTAAAACTTGCTAATATTTCTAACGTACTATGTTTCCCCAATTTCTATCACTGTAATATTCTCCAATGTTGGTTACTTTCTGCTACAGTTCATTTTTAATTTATAACAAAATTGCAAATCAAAATCCCGGAATTGACCAAAATAAAATTCTGGTTTGCAAACTCCTTTAGTTTTTATTTTTTATTAAACAATGGCATTTTATAAATTTGCTCTTACAGTTACTTACCCTTCGTTTTGTTTTATCGTGTGATATAAGTTGTAAATGTATCTATACATAGAAGCACGTAAACTTTCCCACGCAACATAGTTAACCACTTGGGTTTATTTAAATAAGCGAAATGTGATACTAAAACATTTAACATTGTTATCTTTCACTGTAAAATGTAGCCTATAAATTCAGTAGAGTTTGCCAGTAAACCAGGCCTGAAATCTGTGACTAACAGGGCAATAGTCTGATGATGTTAAAAACAATCCTGGTCACAGTGAGGTCATCCTTTATACTACTTAATTTTAGTTTAAAAAATGATAATACAAAAGCCTAATATTGTTGTTGTTAATATTATAATTGTTGTTTTTCAGGGAGTGGTAGATATTAAGTCAGTTTTAACATACACACCTATCTTTTCAATTGAGTTTCCAATGCTAGACCAGGAACATCTCAGGACGTGGCACACAAACATGGCTGGTTTTTTAAATTGGATTTTATATATCCAAGTGCTTCTTGAAATGCAATCCCCGTGTATAAAGGCAGAATATTTATAGGTTTTCAGCCTTTGTTGATGTCATATGACTTATGATATATTTTACAGCTGAAACAGTATCTGTGCCTAAATATAAAATTAAGTAATATCAATACCACTGTATCTATGGATTTAAAAACAAAACCAACAACACAATGATTTCCCACACACACCCGTAGTACTTGTACCACGTCAGACGTTTCCATACATTCTGATGTCTTGAAGATATCACAAGAAGATGGTTTACACATCCTCTTGTATCTACAGAAACTTTAAGTAAACCACTGTTTGAGCTAGAACCGCTTTAACCTAACTCAATATGACCAACACCCTTTCATCCCAGTACTGTAGCTAGTGTAAAAGTATAGATGTAGCAGATTTGGCATGATGTCAAGATAATGCTGTTACAATATATATCTCTGCTTGCCCTATAATGGTAGTTGACATCAACCAAAAGACAGCAGGCTTCAGCTTCTCATAAACTGGGACCGATCTCATGTACCACATTAACACAATATATAATGCAAATACTCTGAACGTGGTAAAGCCCAATATGCATCAACATACACTGAGTTGGCTTTTGATAAATACTTGTACAGGTCTTCGTTTCAATTAACAATCATATATTACTTATAACAAATTAAAAAATCAATTAATTAAACAACACTTTTGACCAATAATTCCACCATAACCAGCATATAAATGATGTTCAAATGCACCAATCACTCATGTAGCTGAACTAATCAATCATTACATGGCATGTTGATCAAACGTACACTGAATAACCCATGAAATATCTTTATGCTGACTGTTGATCAAGCTAATCAATTGTAATTAACTATCATATTAGTTATGTTGTCAAACTAGTCAATCATGTACTTTACATAATAAATCAGCACCAACAAGTCAGTCATAAAGAATGTTACGTATATCACAACCAAGCTATTCAACCATAATCAACTGCTTTATTAATAATAATGAGCTTATATTCAATCAGAACATTTCAATCATAACCAAAAAACTAGTCAAAGCATGTTGAATTAAATTAATCGACTAAAAACAAATGTTTATCAAAAGCAGACTTAATCATTACAGCAAACAAAGTCCATTATAGAATTAAAAAAAGAAGAAACTTTACAACCAACACAGTAAAACAGGGTTATTAATGCAGGTAGTATAATACTTGGTACTGAGTTGTAATAGGCGCGGAATGCCTTCACATAGCTTATTTCGTTTGTGACATCTATGTATAACTCATGAATAATGCTTTGCAGAAATTTCCAGGCTGATATTCGATATGTGCATCTTGAAGCATGTGTCGATAGCTTTCAAAGGTGATGCTGCTGGAAGATGCTTTCTCTCAATCAGCACAACAAATTGATGAGACTTCTACTTTAAGTCCAAAAGAACTACATTAAATGGCTGTGAATCGTTTGAGGCGTTTCATCATTATCTTCACAAACGGACTTGATGTTTGTCAATTCTGTAATTGTAAAGGATGTATAAATCATAAACATAAATGCTGACTGAAAGATAGACAGAGAGCTTACCAACAGACAGACAGACACACAAACTAATGGCAGATACAAGTATGGAAAACTTGTAGGCCAAAATAGTTCTGTTATGACATCTACAGTTCAATTAATGATATCAATAATGAAGTTTGTTATTATCACAAATGAATGCATATCAAACTAATGGCTTACTGATATTAGCAACTGAGTATACATCACTGTATTAAAATCGCATTTCATGACAATCCCCTAACTGTGTAATAACAAAATATGCTATCAATATTGTGGGTATGAGATACGGTGGACTTGTCTGAAAACAAATATTGGTTTAACAGCATTCCATGGCATATCACACGTGTAACTTCATATGGTCATAGGGTGCCAGCAGATATGCATAAATATCCAGCCACCATCATGAATGAACTCAATGAATATTCAATACTTAAATTTCGGATGTCAATGAATGATTTTACACCGGCGGACACTGACATTGATCCTCTGCCGTCTTTCTCGTGTTCCTCTTCTGTTACTGTCGAAACAGAAAATATTTGTTTAATGTTAAAATATACATATAGACTGTTATACAAACTTGCGGGGTTCTACAAATAGTTGCATAAACCCCTCTTTAGTGCTTTGTCCTAAATCATGGGTGGCCAATTCCGTTTCTCTGCTTGGAAGGGATGTCAACATTTTAAGGGGTGAAAAAATTTGCTGAAACAGTAGTTAACGGCAGCTGATGAAGGGAATTGCTCAATGTGTATGTCTTCTATGTGTGTCAAATGAACCTAAACTTTGCCTAAGGTTTTACAATTGGTAACATAGTCATCGTTAAAATGACATCCTGTTTTTCACACACACACACACATACTTGTAAGACCTGTCAATTGGGGATATGGGTTTGGAACCAGGGAATGGGGGACTTCCTCGTTTAATAACTTTCAGCCTAAACAAGTCACACTTATTGCTGTTGAGGTTCCCTAATGTGTATTGCATACAGAGATGTTTAAGTTTCTTTAGGATTTTACCAGCATATTTGTAAGTGTCATAGCTAGTAAATTGGGGATACACAGGACATTGGCACTAAACAGTGAAAATGTGGACACACTCCATAGTTTGTTCCACTACAATGAAAAGGGGGATATCCCCACTAATACTTTTATACTATGAAATCTTGGAGAAACTGCCCTTCTATTGCTATTATTTACAAAAGATGTGAGAACGTTTACAAATAAATATGAATAATTACAACATTTGTTTGGAAGGAAGGTATCAGAAGTGTGAATCTAATGATTCATCTTGGAGTAGCATCAATGAATTTATCTAGCTCCTG
>JAIPMN010037063.1:0-10722 GCA_020650975.1 Apostichopus californicus
ATCCTAGCAGGATCTTCTTCAGCCTCTGAAGAAGATCCTGCTAGGATCGAAACGTCAGGCCAACTTACTTTTACACACAATATTAATTTTTATGAACATAAAGTCACAGTAATCTTGTATGTGACATTTCCTTAGAGGACCAGAATGACTTATTAAAGCGGATCCTTTCTAACATTGTGCAGACTCTGAAAGAAAGACATTAAGTGCTTATCTGCCTCAAAAAGCATGTATACGTTAATATAAATAGGTCTGAGAGCATGCTTTTTTCAATGGTATGTACTTTTCTGCAACAATCTATTTTGTATATAGAGATTTATGTAAAGATTCTTAACACAAAGACATGTGTGACATCATTACCTGTGTGTAGAGAGGATTATAGGATTCCAGGGGATGGACAAGTCCATAGACCACCTTATCGTCCCGTTTCTCAGCCTCAAAGGTACCTGGATAGAATAAACAGAAACAATCAATGTAGTATCTGATGCATCTGAAGCATAGACAAAGAACTACAAGCTACAATTAGAGCTAGAAATACATATATATATATATATATGTATTCTTGACTCTTGACTATTCTTGACTATTCTATTGACTATTCTATTCTTGACTATTCTATTCTTGACTATATATGTATTCTTGACTCTTTTAGTGTGCTGTTATGTATAGTTCAGGTCCTCCACTTGCATTGCATTCTATTCAATCTGTTACTTACGAGCAAGCAGCTTCTTTCATATCAATGCTGTTTGAAATAACACTCAATGTCTGCTACTTAAGTGCATTAATTATTTAAAATAGGTCTGGTCTGAAAGGACATGACATTAACTCAAGAAACTCAAAAATATAGTTTAAAAAACAGGAGATGACCAAATTTCATCAGTTACTATTGGCAACCACAAAAGCTGTCCATGCAACTCTGGCTGATGCAGTTGATCTCTCTGCATTCACGCCGGTAGTTTTCACACGCAATTATTTTCACACATCATAGTACAAACCTAACAGACTTTACATTGGTGCAGACAATATAATTGCAAATGGACGTGAGAAACAGATAAAACTGTCCAGTGTTATTTTCCTATTTCTGTTACTAGTGAAAACTGCCTGCACATTCTGAGCTTCTCCCATATGACTTGGAGACTGGTTTAGTCAGGTGGTTTAGTCAGGTGGTTTAGTCAGGTGGTTTAGTCAGGTGGTTTAGACAGGTGGTTTAGTCAGGTGGTTTAGTCAGGTGGTTTAGTCAGGTGGTTTAGTCAGTTGGTTTAGTCATGTTGAAATTGCCTTCTCTCTCTCTCTGTACAGTGGGCCAATGACTCATACATGCTCAACATTGCATAATATCATCTTTAAATAGCCAAGAAATGTATGATTGTGGGTGTATTAACATATATAGCCGAAATGCTCACTTAAAAGTGGACCTACCAAACATTCTGTCAAATATTATCAGAGTGCCAGCGTAGTTTTTGTCGATGCAGTATCTGTTGCGACCTACAACAAAGGAAAGTTAAATCATTAATTATTCATATTCACTGAAAGTTAACAATGACATAGTAAGGAAGACATTGTCACGCTACTGGTCATTTTTTTCTTCAAACACCAACTTATCTAGCTGCATGCATACAAACTCTGCTCAATATCATCATTTGGAATATAAACACGACAGCACCAATGAGCAGATGGAAACAAAGCTGTACTCTGCACAAGAATTCATCATTGTAGCTTTTCTTTTCTTTTTGTTTTTTTCTTTTGTTTAATTTCTCTTTTAAATTGTCAAAGGGATATACTTATGACTGACAATATGATATGCAATTAGAAGAAAAATATTCAAAACTGTTACTGAATACTTAAGATATAATTATTGAGAATAATTTTGATTTTCACAAGATAATCTTCCAACATTATTTTGGTGATATCATTATTACAGATATTCTAAAAGGGCTCTCAAGTTTTCTTTTATAATCTTGCTGTTGACTTCTCTTCTATTAGTCGAACTGTAGAGCACTGCGAATGTTTGCTTAGCTATCAGTGTATCTATATGCATACAGAGGCAAATGCATATTGTTTTCTCAAGACTGTCATCTCCCTCTGTGAACAAACTGTTTGTGTAACACAGAAACAGACTTTTTTAGCTATGATGTCATTTCATCGCAAGACAATCCTCTCCTGCAAACATAATGTCTGTTATCAAACATGAAAGAGAAAAGAAACCCACAAAAAAAAACAGTAAATTGTAACAACAAATTTTATCTCTTACCATGATGGACTCTGTGATGACTCGGTGTGTTTAATATGTACTCCAAAGGTCCGAGTGTGTCGATAAGCTGACGAAAAAGATCAATTAAATACTCAAAATCAATCTAAAATTGCAAAATGGATCAATTCTAGGAAACTAAGTATTAAAGTGAATCAGGGCACTTTATATGAAAAAGTTTTTCTGCCCTCCACCTGCCCTCACTGCAAAAGCTTGTTGCGTCTGACATACTCTATCAGGGAAAGATGGAACATAAACTAAATTGGCTAATTAAGAGAGTGTCATCAATTTGCGAGGCTGAATGTGAATTTACCAACATGGTTGCAAATTGAAAGTGACTGAAAACAAGGATCGCTTGGTTTCTGGTGTCAAGAGATAGATACATGCCAGAATCACATTAATGAAAGCAGAAAGAAGTGAAATGACTGAAGTGTGCTAGGCACATTACTTAATTCCCAAAGACCACAGGCAAATTGACCAAGCAGGATACCACCTCTGAACCGGTGCGCTCCGAGGCCAATAATGCAGCACTTACTCTAAAGGCCCCAGCCTCGCCAGTTGAATCAATAATCCGGTAGCCATCTATACCCCAGTGAAATCCACCCCAATTCAGGCACAGCCAGTTGAATCCACCCTGATTCAGGACTGGTGTATATCATGCGTTTTCAGCAACTCTTTGCAAAGCATTTAATATACATACCTCTGTGTGTATCCAGAACTGGTACAAAGTATTGAATTGGCTGTGCACTAAGATAAGTGATGGTGGAATGAACGGAGCCAAGGGAATATAGAAGGTCTGTAAAATAAGGAATTCAACAGTTATTTAGCTTAAATATCAAATAATGAAAAGAAGAAAAACAGATAAACAATATAGCATCATCCATGTTCTTTGAAAGAGCCTTTTTTTCCCCGTTTAAAATTAGCCATGTTATATTTAAAGAACGTGTAAAAAGGTATTTGAGGAAAAGAATTGTGGAAGGGTTTGGAATGCAAACGTGTCTCTTGTTATTTTTTATTAGATATTATACTGCAATTGATAAGATTTTAATATCAACACGCCTACTGTACAGTAGAAATAAATGCAAGTGCTATATATGTACTGAATGCTCCATTTAGACTTTCTTGATGTTGAACTTGGCTTTGCATGCAGTGCCGATGGAAAAGTTAATGTTAATCCATAATTTTATCAATTCTAATAACTAAATCTTCTACGTTGGTTTAACATTCATGGACAACAGAGCACCCTTGGTTGACATTGGAAACCGTATGTCCTTGAAAACTTTGTAACAAATTGGAAACATGTCATTTGAGGCCATGAAAGTGTCTGTTTTCCCATCGTTCTGTTGTTTTTTTAGACTAAATAGTCCAGTCACTAAAACTGATGACACTCAGCTGTTTAAAGGGTCATTTCTCACCTGTTAAACGGTCATTTACTTTTAATGTGAATTACAACATGTAGAGGTAGCAATGTTTTTATCCACTCATGACATTTTGTATAATTTTGTGCCAATTAAAAGTAATCTTTGAACAGAGCATATTGTCTTTAAAGTTATGAGTATTAAGCTAAGCCAGAAGCCTAAATGGTCTTATTTCTACAATGGATGTGATTAATAGTTAATACAGATAAACTGGAAGCAACCCCATTCTGGGAATCTTAAACAATAAATGTTTCAAAATCTTGAAAATTTTCAAACAAGCTGTACCAATACATTTCGCTCAAATGTTTCATTTTATCTTCATTTGACTTTTTGAATTTTTGTTCATAATAAAGGCAATGTTTTCAGGCCTACAATTACACCCGTCAGAGAAGAGAGCAGAATTATAAAGTTGGTAACAGTGAGCTTCCACTAGAAAGGAATATGCTCCATTCACAGATGCCTTTAAAAGTCATAGTGATGTGTAACATGGCTGTTACTATGGTAACTCCCAATGAGGATATTGCATATCTGCTGTCAAATTTATTAATGTGTGAAAATAAGTTGGGCTGACATTTCGATCCTAGCAGGATCTTCTTTTTAGCCTCTGAAGAAGATCCTGCTAGGATTGAAACGTCAGGCCAACTTACTTTTACACATTCTCTTACACAGGCTCTTAAGTCGATAAGCAGTTCGCTTACAGTTTTATTTTATTTTGTAAAATTTATTAAGTAAAATTACAATATGGAGAGGTTAAGCTGAAATAATCAAAGGCTTAAAAATAAATAAATATCAAAACAAGGAAAATTTAAATTACAAAAACAAGTCTATCTAAAATTACCTAAAAAAATTCCAAAATACTTACGGCACCCAGGAAGAGGAATATCGGAGTGCGTGCACCATACGTGGCATCGGCATAATAATGTGGCTGGTAACTGATCACATAGAAAATAACCAGGTTTCCCTCTCCCCTCCCCCCCCCCCACTCCAACATACCCATAAGGATCTCAACTTGGCATGCAGGCGACTTATGCAGATGGAGTCCACAAACGGCAGGACTCTTCCCTGCCTGTTTTCTAATGTCATCTACACCCTCTCCCTGCATTTTGATGTGTTTCCAACCCACCATATATTAAACTCAATAAGACCAAATATTACAGATAATTGGGATGAGAAATACCAAACATTAAGTCCTGTGTTCTTACCCAAGAAGTCAATCTTTGTAGAATGCTTTGTCTGAGGGCCGTGGTCAGATTATAATCTTCAGAGCTGTGATGGACTTGATGAGCTGCCCATAAAATATTCACCTCTGGAATGCAAATAAAAATGGTACAAACAGATGCACAATCAATCTTATGTAATGCACCACAACATTTACTAGACAGTTCTTAATTTCCTAATAAATATCACAAAAAAAAACAGTAAACAGTTGAAAATAATCAAGAGTCAAGTCAACAAATTGTACGAGGGTCACGCCATTTCTATGAATGTTTTCCTCAACCATAAGAACCCGCCCCCCACCCCCCCTCCACCCATTCCCAACAATCCATATTAAATATTGAAGATCATAAACAAACAAACAAACATAGTTCGGTAGAGAAAGTTTCTATGCTGAAAATGATATATAAAAAAGATACCAACAACTTAGAAGACCTATAGAAATTTTCAATAAAAATTATACGTACACTGTAAGCCCCCCAAAAAAATTGTGTAGAAAAAAGGTGATTGGTTCAGTGAGTTCAGCAAGCTCTTTCCCAAAACACTTTCAGTTTTTGAGATTTTTTGATGTAACAATGTTTTCGTCTAGAATATTTGAGACCAGAATAGGAGGAAGGTATAAAACAACACAAATTATCTAACTCTTACCATGTGCCATACGGTGAAACCAGTAATAGCATAAATCCACTCCAAAGAAACACAGGAACCAGGCTGTAGGACTGTCCCAAACCAGATTGACCGAACGGAATGTCTGGTGAAGCCAACCAAAGACAGCAAAGTCAAACCCTTTGATGAATATCCTGGTAAGAAACAAGGAGAGAATAATTGTTACTACCGGTCGGTAAATTAATCCATCTGTCTTCCAGGACAGTTTGGGTCTGTTTTGCATTATTCGATCTTTTGTCAGCAATTTTTATTAATATTTCAAGTGTTACTGCAAAGATCACAATTGATCAAATTGAGACAGACTCCTGTGTAGTTTTTCACTAAACAGAAGGCTGATTACTAAGTAATTAATGAATTCAAACCAAGTCATAAAATTTCATGGCCCTGCAGACACTGTGCATGATTGATATCTATCAGATGTAAAAAATTAAGATAGAAATAATCAAACTGTTTGGCTTCATTATTTGAAGTTCAATTTGACTATAGTTAGGCTGATGACCTACACATTGTCACAGGTATCATATAGCATCTATAATATCGTCAAAATCGATTCAAAACACTGCTTTTAAGAGTAACAGTAAGATGACTTCATAGAACAAAGAACTTTAATCTTGTCTTCAGCAGAATGTATAGTGTAGGACAATATAATAGAAATTCACTTTCATTCGTTTATGATCTGTATGTACCATTTCTCTAGGGTAGGTAGGTAAAAAGGTTGAAGGTAAT
This sequence comes from Apostichopus californicus, assembly GCA_020650975.1. NCBI lineage: Eukaryota > Metazoa > Echinodermata > Holothuroidea > Aspidochirotida > Stichopodidae > Apostichopus > Apostichopus californicus. The sequence goes on from JAIPMN010037063.1 coordinate 6,271, forward strand.
AGGTTGAAGGAAATGAACCCACATAATGTACAGCACATCATTCTTATTTTTCTAGAGTGTGTGGGTGTGTATGCAGAGTGCGTGTCTGTGTGTGTGTGTATATGCAGGTCAGGATGGGGTTTGGAAGTGACGGATATTATAAAAACCTGAAGCGCTTGTAAAACAAGTCAGTAGTTGTGTGGTATTAAATGGACTTTCTTCTTCAAGTATGTATTTACTTTTATTTACTTACTTACTGCAACTCACTTATGTAAACCTTGTCGCCTGTGTTTGCATGGTAACAGTTTTAATGTTGTAAATAGACTGAGCAGTTTAAAGTAAAATGATCAAAGGTCACTGGAGTTTATGTTTTCCTCTTACAATTTATATCATAGTACAATGCATTCAAACATCCAGTAGGATGCTGCATGAAAGTACATCAGTTCTATAGACATTTAGATATATGATTACCCAATATTAACCACCCGAAGATAACATCATCCTAAAATAAAGTCATCTGTCAGTTTGAGAGTCAAAGTCCATCCTTCTAGTAATGTTTATATTTAGGGTTATCTTTCTTAAGTGCTGTTAATACAACACTAATTCTGCATAATGATACCATTTAAGCCTCTCGCCGTAATCTGTAACACACACTTACAGGGGGGGGAAAAAAACAAACAACAACATGTCTTTCTTTAAGAGTACATTTGGCAAAACCTACCTCTGTCAAGTATCTTGTTTAAAGGATATGATTTTATTGACCAGCAACTGTACACAAATTAATGTACACATATATCACAATGATAAGCAAACGGTACTACTTAACAACAGAAATAAGAGCTGTCTCACAGTGTAAAACAGAGGACTTCTGACTTCTTTCAGATTCAGTACTTCATTGGCTACCTGTCAAACTGCGTATTGATTACAAGGTACTCCTGTTAACCTTTAAATGTATTCATAGTATTGCGCCACACTACTTGGGTGAACTTGTTCAAAGTTATATCCCAACTCGCCGTCTGTGCTCTAGCACCCAATCATTGCTCTCTATGCACCCTGTGTCCACTAAATCTTATGGCGAGCGATCTTTCCAGTACTCCTCAACCCTCCTTTGGAATAAACTCCCACTCAACATAAAGAATGTCGTGTCTGTGGAGATGTTCAAAACTGTTTTGAAGACACACCTGTTTTCATTGTTATAATTGTTATGTTAACTCTTATTGTATATTGTGTACTGTACATATCTTTCACTTTCTTTTGTACAGCGCGGCGAGACTTTATTGTAAGTTGCGCTATATAAGAACTGTTTATTATTATTATTTTTACTTACGCAGTTAACATCATGAACATGCCGGCCGTCATTGACGACATACCATCTGCTAACCGAATGACATTCTCTCTACCTTGGATGAGGACCACAGCAACTTCCAACAGAATTGCGACAAAAAAGAACACAGCTGACTGTCGAACAGAAAAGACATTTACGTGAAGAGAGTTCAGTAGATACGTTTCCATCAGCGCAAGACACAAAAAACAAACAAAACTGCTAAAGTGGTTTCATATCAAAAATTCATTATGACTCTGAGGCATCCATAATTGTCATTTAATATTTTCAGGAGTTTAAATCAACTTAAATGTACTCTGGTATGGGGGAGTGAACCAAACAAACGGTTGTCATTTGGTACTGTACACATTGAATTAATGAGCTATACTGTACGTGGGTGAATCTACAAACTTAATCGTTATATAATTTAGAAGGGAAGGAGGCAATTGAGATGAAAGAGTGGGGATGGGGGAAAAAGTCACTATCTTCACTCTTATCCATCCCTACCCCAACAACACCCTCTCATTTCTAAATCTGCAAACCGTGATGAAACCGGCAGTACGTTGTATAAACCACAATGAACTCCCTCCCCCACCCTTATGAAAACCCCCCAAAAAACAGAAAGAAAGTCCACTTATACTTATGATACATTGGAGTTCATTTATATGCAAATATTTGGCAATTGATATGCTACATGTGAGGCATCAGGGATGTAAAATCTTGAATTGACTTAAGGAAGAACTTGAGTCCAAATAAATCATAGTCCATGAAAACAGAAAGTCTTATGCCATTTGTTTTAGGCTCTCACAAATGTTTTCAGGTTATAAACCTTAATCTCAAAGTCTGAAAGGTGTCTTCCCCATCAACATATGGTGTTCAGCCATGAATTATAAACATAAAGCTAATTGCATTTGTTGTTGTGTGTTGAAACAAATGTATAATTTGTCATTACTTCCGGTTTAATCTATTACTACCCTGCTGATACTTTTCTTAGAAGTTGTAACTTACCAGGACTCATGCAAATGTACTGTACAGATATGCTCAGGAATAAGAAAGAGTGAAACAGCTCCTGGTGTTTCAGTCAGAGAAGAATAAACTTCACAAAACTCTACTAACTGATGTATATTGTGTTGTTAACTTGTTACCGTCTTGGTTTACTTACATGTGCTACAAACACGATATTAGTGATTTGTTAGCAAAAGTATAAATAGTTAAGTTTTTGTCATGTGGATTGTAGTTGTACCTCTTGCAAATAGTTTGGGACATCAGCCACATGTTCTGCAGAAGTCTCATTCGGTGTTACCATATAAAAGAGTCTTCTTACTCCTGTGATGACATCTGTCTTTAACAAAGAATCCATCGTCTACCTACAAAAGAAACAATCAAGTATGGTGCATGTCTGCAAACAAATTCACAAGTACAGGTATGTGCTGTTACAACACAGTTTATCAAACTTGAGCGTAATGATGCAATAAAACAACAGACCCAGAAATAGTAACGGCCTATATGATTGTTATTTGAAACAGTATTCTGCATTGCGGGCATAACTTGTTTTTCTTCTGACCAATTGTACACATAATTGGACATCCCTCATTCTATTCAACTTTGAACCAAGAGGCCTATGTGATCATGAACAATTGGCTCACTCTATAACCACTGTACAGTTCTGCTAAAACCAACACAAGAATTTTTATCCACTCTTTTAATGTAAAGTTTTGATTTTTCATTACCAATTCTTTGTATTTTTTCCTAATTTCATCCTTTCTATGTACAGTAGCGACAACTCATCATTTGCATTTAGAAGCTACTTTTGAAAGTGTGCCATCTTTATCTTGTTTACTTGACTTTCATGGTTCATACGTTTTGCTAGTATATTTGCATATCAAGAAAACCATGGTCAACTATATTTTGAGCTTCTGATCTTCTAGGAGTTAAAGCTTCATATAGGGGCCAACAGCATACTTATGTTAACATTTATCGGGAATGGAGGGAACGTTGCCTTGAGGCGATACAAAAACGAATTAACGTTATCAAGTAATAACTTATTTTATCCTTTCATATACCGTACTAAGCCTTCTGTTGTGGTGGACTTTGTGGTGGAATTTTCACTTTTGTGATAAATTTGTGGTGCATCACATGTGAGCTTTGGTAAGGACTACCTACCCCTACAAAATAAATGAAACAATCCACCAAGGAAAATAGGAGTCTGGATCGAAGTAGATTCTATCTGATCATCCGGATGCGCAGATGCTCAGTCTCACCCCAGTACGTATGTGAGTAAAAAATGTCAAATTCCAAGTTCTCTCTTTTCGAGTGGATGCGCGGACGCGCGGACGCGCGGACGCGCGGACGCGCGGACGCGCGGATGCGCGGATGCGCGGATGCGGAGTCAACAATTCCTAAGTCCTTTCCTAGTACTTCTGTGGTGGAGTTTTAGAGGGCGTCGTACATGTACGGATGGATGCCTTTTAAGAACGACACACTATTGTTGTGGAATATCTTCGTACATGCGGGACTTTCAGTATTTGAAATACGTGATGGTATATGTGGAAACTTTTCGAAAATTTTGTAAGTCCATTCCTAGTACTCCCGGGGTTGATGCGCGGATGCGCGTATGCGGAGTCAAAATGAAATACGTGATGGTATATGGGGCAACTTTCAAAAGTCCATTCCTAGTACTCCGGGGGTGGAGGCGCGGATGCGGAGTCAAAATGAAATACTGTACGGTAGGGTGGATGCGCGGATGCGGAGTCAAAATGAAATATGTGATGGTATATGGGGAGACTTTTCGAAAATTTTCTTAAGTCCTTTCCTAATACTTCCGTGGTGGATGCGCGGATGCGCGGATGCTGAGTCAAAATGAAATACTTGATGGAATTTTAGAGGGCGTCATACGTGTACGGACTTGTACAGAAACACTGCGCATCCGCGCATCCGGATGCTGGGAAGAGTTAATGAATGGCCCTGTATTCTATAATTGTACCTCTGGATCCAGGTGTCTCAACATAAGAATAAATTCAATGCCAATTTCCTATTACTTACTTTGAGTATAGTCAGTATTGCTAATTTCGGAACACTGCCAATTTCGGACACCCCTAAGAAATGCACGATTTCACCATGACAACCTACAGGAAGAGCCAAATTTCACCAAA
>JAIPMN010037068.1:0-13024 GCA_020650975.1 Apostichopus californicus
GTAAGCCTCAGTGGGTGGATGCATCCCAGTGTCTAGTAGGTCAGTTGATCAGCTGGAGTTTTCCTTCCTGCGTATGAAGTGCACAAGTTTTTGCAATACTTGTATTTTATGTATGTAGTGATGTTGTAAAAGCAAGTCAGGATGGAGAAAATTATGCGTGATGTTATTTTATGAGCAGATCTTTACATGTGCAAGTTAATATATATTGTAATTCTCAAGTGACAATTTAGCCGTGCAGTGGAAGGCAAGAGACTATGAAACACTTGGAGTATCAGTTGGAAACAACTATTAACAGAAATTGTCTTTTATGACCTACCAATCCTTCAAGCTCTCCCAGTCAGGTTTTGATCGATGAGATAAAGCTAACTTTACTTTTCATGTCTTTTTTCTTTCAAGGCTTTGAGGAAGCCATTTCATCTAAGATAAATCCTGGAACAAGTACTGATGTTAGTTGTGTTCTTCATGGTCATAGTCTTCTGCGTGCTGGTTTGTTATTACAATTATCAAGAGAGGAAGCCCAACTAATGAGCAATGGTATTCAAGAACTAACTACCGTTTCCGTTGGGGATGTGTATACAAGACAGTTTAGAGCAGATAATGTAACTGATGGAGACAAAGTCTTCTGTCTGGCCATTGATCAAGAAGATGAAATTGTAGCAGTCCTGAGTACTACAGTGAATGAGTATGGTAAGTAGTAATGCACATGAACTATCTGCCCCAATTTGAAAATATAAAACTGTAACAAATCCAATGAATGTAACTAGATGGTATATGATATACTTATTCTCTTTTGATCAGTTCTGCTGCTGTAAGATTGAATTGTAATCACCGCAAACTGTTGATCTGCTTTAATAGACTGATCTTGAGGACAATTATGCTTTACAAATCAGTTATCCATGAATAAATTTGAATACATTAGGCAACGTTCTAACAAAGACACACTAAAATTCCATAGCTAGAAATTTGACAAAGAAGTGGAAACTATGCATCTATTCGAGTGTGGCACCGGCATCTAACTTAGTATCTCAAGGAAGGATACTTGGGTGGATCTTACACTGATTATCAGGAAACAACCTTATATTGAGTGTATATGAAAAGCTTATTGTTTTCAGAGGAGGGCAAAGTTCATCTCAATTCTGTCAGTAGAGATCAAAATCTATTTGTAAAGTATATTGTAAGTAAATGCATCTTTATAAGCATGCACATATTGACATTGTTTTGTTTGTTCTATCGATTGGCAAGGTGAGACACCAGCTAGGTCTGTTATATTCCTTATCACAAATAAGTTCTCCCAAGTATGGCTATTGCCTACACTTTAGACTATAAACTGCCCATCCTTCTCGTTTTCCATGATTTCTCGGCTTGTTCAATTATTCCTTCTTATTGTAGCCATCCATTGTTAACCGTATTCATCCGAACAGTTTTTGAGCCCTTATTATTTACCTATTGTTTTCCCCAGTTCTTCCTGTTTTGACGTCTCCACCCAGTCTTCTTCATGCTAATGTGTCTCTTATTGCAATCCAGTGGAGCGCCTGGGATGCAGTCAAAGATATGGGTGAGCCTCCCATAGTGGCTTACATCCCTTACTATAAGAAAATGTCAACCACCGAATGGATAGCAGGACCTATCAAAAACACCTCTTTAACATTTACTGCTGTGAATCTTGACAGTGATACACTGTATGTGTTTAGTGTAGCTGTTGTCAGGGAGGGTGAGAATGGTGAAGGTCCCAGAAGTCCAGAGATCAGCTTCAGAACTCATTGTGATGGTAAGTACTAACCTCCATATATATGCATCGCAAATTTGAATATCTGTTGTGATATGACAAATGTTGTTTTACATATTGGTTAGGTTCCAGGTGTTTTATTAAACATGTGCTATCGTGTTAGCTAGGCAGTCTCTGACATTGATAAAGCAATGGCAAAACATTTATAAGGGTACTGATTGGTGGTTTGGATAAAGAATAAAAATCAAATATTTTAATGCAATGTCATGATATCATAGAAAGTGAAATTTATCAATTCCCATTAGAACTTTGACCACAAAGTAGCACAAATATATAAAATATAGAAATGGAACTGGATGCCTGGTGTTAAAACAAATCCATATGATATATGTATATAATCAAAAGGGTAAAGATGAACCATGGGATGGTAAAAAAATGTGATATCTAGAGTTAATGAAAAGTGAGTCAGTCTCCAAAAGGTAATTGATGGTGTATTACACTCTTTGATATTTCAGTTTTAGTTTCAGAAATCAGCCCAGTTGATGTTGTCGCTTATCTTGATGTCACAAGCAATGCTGTCAATGTTTCTTGGCAGGTTTGTAAATTTGTTTTAAATAGATCAGAACACCCTTTTGCATATTCCGAGAAAGACCTCAGCGAGACGGGTTTTTCCCTCAGTGCCAAATTAAGGTTTGTTGCAGTTTCATGTCACCTTCTGGATGAATATTGGGATTAATTGTGCAGCAAGTGAGTATGTCAAAATGTGAATGATTTTAATTTCAAATCCAAGTCCTTTACTTGTGGCAGACAATGTGCTATGTATGATGAAGAGCCAAACGTTCCACAATGTTCATTGAAAACCACATCACAAAATGTTTTGCCAGGCTGGAGGTTGTTTGATCATAAATTTAACCTATTTTGGCATACTCAAACCTCCCATTACTCCATGAAGTGAATCACAATTGGTAGGCTGTGATGTCATCTAGCTAGTTAATGATCAAAAGCTGTTGTTATACGTAGGTTATAATAATTAAATTTATAATCTTTAATTTAATGTATTAGTCAAATGTAAACATTTGAAGTATCTGCTTGGCTGTCAGTGTTCTCTAGCTGTATTAAGAATTTCTTCAAAATGTAACTCTTTTATAGACATACTAATTTCCTCTGTGTATAAATGATGGAATATTGTAAAGAAGAACAACTACATTTAAGCTCAATTGTCTGGATTTCATAATTCATTTTGCAGTTGAAAGATGCATTCACGAAAATATCACCAAATTTGAAAATTCTGTATTTTGAAGTAAAAAAAAGTTTGTGGATGTGGGTAAGCAGCCACTACAGGTATATCAAAATGGTGTCTATTAATAATCAATTTGAAATTTGCAGTCACAATTTATGTCACAATTGGTAGATAAAGAACAATTTCTAAAACTAAACGATTTACAGATTGTGAAACGTACATCAATTGTCGAAAAACTGTGAAATAGAAAAATGTTTCAATGTCTGTTAACTACAGTATCCTACTGTGCATGGTAGGATGTGGGTTGAATGAATGCTCAGCAAATGTTATCATCATGTGGTCAGTTTTATACTATAAGTAAACATTGCACAACATCAATTATTTGAACTTCCGAAAATGTGTGATGTATTGATAGTACTTTTTTTTCCTTCATAGTTACACTGACATTTAATACTATAATTTTGTTTTTACTTGATGGTTTGGATTTCAATAGATTCCTGAGGATATGGTTTGCACCACTGGTATTTCATTATTCAACATCTATGTGGAGGAAGTTGGCATTGATGGGAATCCTCAACTACACAAAAAAACAGAAGGTGACATTCGCTGGGCTATCCTCAAAAACCTGAAGAAAGGAAATTACAGATTCCTGGTTACCTTCACAATAGACACAGAGAGTGATTTCAGTGAGCCTAGTGAGGTAATATCAATTGTGGAGGACTTGGCAGGAACACCGGATGCAACCGGTATTCCAGGCACTACAGGTATCTCATGGACATGCTTCTTCTTTTTCAAAATGGTGTATAGTATATGATGGGGGGGGGGGCGTTGTGGTCAAGTGGTTAAGGCAGTGGACTGGTGATTTAAGATTTACAGGTTCGAGCCCTGGCCAGATCATTGCATTGTGTCCTTGGGCAAGGCACTTTATCTCCATTGCCTCTCTTCACCCAGGTGTATAAATGGGGACTTGCGAGGTAACTTGTAAATATAGTTGCGTGCGCCGGTTTGTGGCTGCACCCTATGGGAAGTCCCCCGGGGGACACGTGGTTGTGGTGCACTGTGGTGCCCCAGGAGAGATTGATTGAATTGCGCACACTTTGGTGTGTAGGTGTGACGAGTTACCAATGACCAAGGCTAAGTTGTCAAAGCGCTACCATCTCGATGTAGCAGCGCTATATAAGTGTCTAATATGTATGTATGATCAATTTGAAATTTAGATAATTATTGTATAGATAATGTAAGTATTTTAGATCCTCCTGCAAGCAGGAACTTGCGAAGATGCCATCATTGGCTTTATCAAAGCTGCAAGCTGACCAGTCAGTCTCTTAGATTCATATTTAACGTCCATGATTATGAATTGTCAATTGTCAACAACTCTGTAACTGGACGATATTTGTTAATCTTGGAGTGACTCGAACTCGGGACCTTATGATTGAAAGGCACCGGCGTTAACCACTGAGCTAACACTCCTTAGATAATTATATTTGTGAAGAAAAATATGTAGGGAACCATGATGGTTTGTTTTTCTTGCTAGTCATAATTAAATACAATATAGCATTGAATAGCATTGTATTGGCACATTTCTTCATGTTTTCTCACAACAGCGGGTGGTACAGACTCAGGCGTTGTGATTCTCGTAGTAATTCTGATAGCATTTATTGTGGTCGTGTCTGGAGTGGCAATTTTCATTGTTATAAGGTAACTTTTACCAACAAATATGCCCTATTCTTGCAAAGTTGATATGGTTGCCTTCTTTCTTAGGCAAGTACATTTTGTTAATTTCCAATATTCAAGAACTTGTTTCTTTCTCCTGTCCTATATTCAACTTATTTATGCTCAACATATTTTTATCTGTATATATGCATGGTGACCTTTCATACCATATTACACTTATGTACTCTACAAGGCTTCTGAAGTTCTCGTGTTATACTGTAAGTAAATGAACAATGAAAATCTGACTGGGAAATTGTAAACAATGGAAAAGGGCTTGCAAGAAAGTGGGATTTGAACCAGTTTAGTTAAATCAGGATACAAGGCTTGAGTTTGCTCAAATGGACATGAAGCCACACCAGTCAGTGTCAAAAATGGTAACAGCCCTGATTCTTATATGCAAAGCAAGCTAGACTAGTTACCAATAGTATGAGAGGCGTGGTAGGTCTATGGTTTTCACTTATTCAGTTTGTTTCATTCATTTCTGTCCTGCCAATAACATTTTACAGAATTATCTTAGACAAAGCACACTGTGTATGCTACTCAGTGGCGTAACCAGGATTTGTTCAGTGGGGGGGGGGCGCTGGGGGGCTTGAACATTTCCTGGGGGGGCTTGACCATTTTCTTGTTACTATCTAAGCGGAGCGCCACCATGAGTTGGCGCGCAGCGTACCGAAAATTTTTAGCTAAAAAAGCCTCCTAGATCGTTGGAAATGACACTTCCCAGGCCTTCTAAGCTGCTCTTAAGTTTTCTCAACATCCTTTATTTTGAGATCCCATGTTTTGATATGGTCATCAAACAGTTTAGTGAAATAGAAAGAAAAAAACAATCTGGTAAGTTACTTTGAAATATCATGACATATCTTTTGTGAGTTTGACACCGGCATTGACAGTTTTCGACAAATCTGCAAATTGCGCGTGGAAAATAAAGAAAGATTGACTGGGCTTTCAGCCAATTAACATACTGAAATGACCGAACTATATGTCAAACTGACATCAAAGATTGCGTCTGAAATATTATTAGGGTGATAGACTGATTGGCCGGCAGTGGCGGAGCTAGGGGTATTGGTAAGGGGGGGGGGCGAGAATGGCCTGTAGGGGCGCTTTCGACACTATCTAAGCGGAGCGCCACCACAGGTTGGCACGGAGCGTACATATTTTTTTGGAGTAAAGATATTCCCTAGATCGCCGGAAATGACCCTTTCCGGGCCTTGCTAATTTGCAGATAAACGAAGAATAAATATGTGTCATCGCCATTTGTGACAAGTCGGAAGTTTATATGGGTGTTGAAAGTAAATGCGCTTCATCACAATCCATGTGGTATCTTTGTGAGTGCTCATGTTTTCGAAAAAAATAGATCGAAAACCCCGTACAGTTCTTGGAAAGAGTTTCGTACAACAGAATTAAGTGCCGATAAATTAAATACCGCCGTACGTTAGAGCATTTTGTCTGTAAACTACACCAACAAAATGTGACAAATGTCAATAGGTAGATGAGAGTGCAATAAAAAAGTCAATCGCGAATAAGTAAAAAGTGCTAAAAAGCTGAAAAGGGCGCCAGCAGTCCATTTGAGTCCGTCAGGGGGGGGGGAGCATCCGCCCCCTGACTATTTGGACGCTCCGCCACTGTTGGCCGGTTGTTCTCAGCGATAGTGTTGTCTCCTTTCTTGAAAATTTGTTTTTTTAGCGGTTTTAAGAGCATCAGGGTACGTCCCAGAAGTGAAAACCCGATTGAAAATGTAACAGGGTATCGAGGCAATGACGCGAGCAATGATGTGAGAAACATGTGTATGATGTCAGCATTTTTTACCTTTTAACATATTCTTTGGCATTCAAGTACCAGGAAACCACCTTTCTATAAGGGTATAGTATTGCTCACTAGCTTGTTTGATCAGTCAATGCGCACTGGTTACAAGATACTGATTGGCTGTTTGTATTAGTATTTATTTGTATGTAAGGGAATATGGATATTTTAAAGAAGAGTGACAAAGGCAAAGTTTGCCCGAACAGTCGAACACACAGATTCAGTAGTAAACATTATGTGTGTTGTAGTCTTGTAGAGCAGGAATTATATTATTCGACAGTTGTTAACATGCGTTTTCAGTACAGTGCGACTACTGTAGACTTCTCGGCCTATGCGCTATGTCACGTAAGATTTTTCAGGAAATATAGCCTACTGCCGGTCCTTGGTCGAAGGGTCGTTCATGAGTGGTCATCATGGAGATTCGAGACCATTCAGACCAATGATATATTTTTCGCACATGTAATTTTTTTTTTCGACACCCAAAATCCCAGTGGGGGCGACTGGGGGCGACAAGCTTTCATGGGGGGCTGTAGCTACCCCACTGATGCTACTGTTATCTTTACTTGTTGTACCTTTGTTGCATGGAAAATAAAAAGTGCCGTACGTTTTAAATCATTTTCCAGAAGTTCTCAAGATTTTTTCAGTATAGAACTATACACACGTGAGAATTTGTACATCAGTAAAGAACATTAATTTAGACTTTGGGAAGAAGAAAGGAGAAGACATATGATTAGGCAATAGTAGTACTATACTGTTGAAGCAAATGCAACCAGCTGCTAGAATGGAGGATCTAATTATTTAGCAGTATGTTGATGTTCTTATGTATAGGTCAGTATCTACTTTCCTCATAAAAATTCTGTTGTTGTTTGGCATGTTCTGTATCTTCAGAACAAAAATATCACTTGAATGAAGAATCAATGAAATTTCCTTTCCAAACCTTTGTTTTCAGAAAGAGAAAGCTAACTAGAGATGAGGAACAAAATTGCCATGCAAATGTGGGATACAACCAGAATGAAGGTGAGTCTTCAACGTGATACTTTTCTGTTAATCATGGACAAAAGAGTATGATTAACAAATAAATTAAATCGGAATAGTACCATTTTTTTTTAACGGTATAAAATAATTCATTCATTAAATTTGCGTGGCAAACAATCGTCCATATTGGAGTAAACAGTGTGTAACAAGCAGTAAATAATTTATTTTAAAGCTGCATAAAACAATTCATTCATTAAATTTGAGACACAAATGTGTCTCTTTATTGGAGTAAACAGGGTGTAACCTGCTTATATATGTGTTCATCCCTGCCAAATGCAACCCTCTCAACCTCCACTACCACTACACAGACCCACATTTATCACTGTTGAAGGAACTGGCAACCAAATATAGCTTTAAAACCCATCATTAACTTATTTAATAAAGCTATGAAATCCCAAAAACTTACCTGGTTTTAGGGTCTACGAGCGACGATACCTATCTCATACTTACACAGCGCCCCCCCTTATCTAGCCTACTAGTCCAATTCTGGCAAATTCTACCATACCCCAACTGGCCACCCACCCTGCTCTTCCTCTTAGTCTCCAGAATTCACATCGTAAGGTCTTGGCAATCCGCCTCGACCGGTGCCCTGGAGTGGGGAAGGAGGGAGGGAGACCAGTATGAGATAGGTATCGTCGCTCGTAGACCCTAAAACCAGGTAAGTTTTTGGGAGTCTACTTCACTCCTCTACCTATCTCATACTTACACAGCGCCCCAGAGTGACACAGACGTCATCGGTGGTGGGCCCAGGTGCCGCGTCTCGGCGGATTGACCTGGTGTTCCGCAGGTAGCAGGAGACGAAGGTCGTGTTTAACTTGCCGCAGCCTTTATGATGGCCTCGACCGGGACGCCGCCGAACCATGCTCGTGAGGCCGCGACTCCTCTGACATTGTGGGCCCGCACTGCTGACGGGTCCGTTGTATGACTCGAGATCTATAGTTTGGAGCCAGCAAGCCAAGGTGTCCTTCGAGGCTGGCGTATGCGGTGCACGTGGCAGTATAAACAGACGGTCGGACGTACGGATTTGTTTAGTTAGGGCGTGGATCCCGCTCCGACGCCGGGCCGATGCTGGGCCGGGCCGATGCTAGAAACAGCGTTTTCCTGGTTAGGTCCTGCAGTGACGACTCCCTGATCTGCTTGTATGGTGGTTTGGCTAAAGCCGTCAGAACCTCGTCGAGTGACCACATCTGGGGTGGTGTCCTAGTCGAGACGCTGATGTGGAAGAATCCTCGTATGATTTTCGTAACGTCCGAGTTGTCACCCCCTTTCGAATCGTATGGGAGGCCCTTGTGTATAGCCCCAATGGCCAGTGGTTGCGGATAGTCGATGCCGCTCTGCCCTCTTCAAGAGCAGAGTGAAGAAGGTACCTATCTCCTCGAGAGAGGCCTCAATGGCTCACGGCTCCCCGGATGAGTACATGAAACCTGATATGGTTATCTTTTGCGGATAGAGTGTTGGGGCAGATCCTTTGCCCTGCTGACGCCACTGTGGTGCAGGAAAGCCGTTTCTCTGTATCTGCTGCTAATGAAGTCGAGGACAGTGGCCTGTATGGTGACCTTGTTAGCGCTCGCGGTACTGCAGCACTGGCAGTACTGCTTGCAGTACCACAGTACCGCTGATGACCCCTTCAGTTATCAACCAGTTGCAATCAGAAACTCTGAAGGAAGGGAATGCCCTGATGATGTAGACCTAAGCTGTACACTGCAGGGAGTTTTAATGGAGGTTCTTTCCATGATAAATGATATTAATAATAATATTGAGGATTGATAAAGGGCAGACCTATCCACCGATAACGATGCCAGAGACCCTAACAATACTACTCTGGTCAACGGTAACCTGTCAAACATAGACTCCTCATTGCGGTGGCTAAACAGCCCCCAACTGACAGTATATCTTACAGGTACCCATTTATACACCTGGATGGAAAGACGCAATGGGGATAAAGTGCCTTGCCCGAGGACACAACGGAATGATCTGGCCAGGACTCAAACCTGCAAGCCTTAGATCACCAGTCCACTGCCTTCACCACTTGACCACAGTGCTCTCAAAATGAGTACTGAATGGATAGTTTGCTTCATCAGAATCTTAATCAATGCTACAACTGCTATATGTGACTCCTACAACTATATGTATGTATCTATGTATCTATTTTAGATCATCCTGCAAGCAGGAACTTGCGAAGCCTCATTGGCTTATCAAAGCGGCAAGCTCTCTTACCTTCATATTTAACGTCCATGATTATGAATTTTCAACAACTCTGTAGCTGGACGACATACATTAATCTTGGAGTGACTTGAACCGGGGACCTTATGATTGAAAGGCACCGGCTTTAACCAGTGAGCTAACTGAGCTATAGATCTACTCATCAGACCCAACTCCCAACAGGGACCGTGAAGATGGTGAGAGGGTGGGTTTGTAGATAATCCACCTCACTAATCCCTGGCTGCTTAACGGGGCCCGGGGAATTACTCAGCAAACACAAATGCGTTATTAAATGTTTCGTCTTTTGTTATGATAACGGTATTTGTGGTGTAAGAAATATGTCACCGAAAACGTTTTCAGGCTATAATTTCAAAACAATTTTCGTTAAGACATTCATATAACCTTAATATAACATATCTCATAGAAACGTTATGTCGACGTTCTTACACAACACATTTAACGTAATAAACACGTATTAAATGTTATGATAACGTACCCGTTACTTCAAATCTCTTCATGTCGAGATGTGTCAATTTCGTAGTTCAGTAAAGGTTTCCAACTTCCTATCGAAACCACCTAGCGCATAGTCACGACTAGGCCATCAGGTGCTACGAAATGCAATTCTGCTTAAAATGTCGGAACATCGAACATTATTCATGAAGCGCATACTGTATGTTCGGAGCGTGTTAGCGCTTGTAACTTTGCTGGGGTTCTATCCTACCCCTTTATCCTTACTAACGCATAAGTCTTGGTAATTTACCAAAGAAATAGAGAGGCTTACTCCGTGGGGTCGCTCACGTAGTCGACAGCTCGTTGCAGCAAACGTTGAGCTCACACGTGGCAAGCCAGGTGACTGCTTGGCCCCTCCTCTCTTAACACATGTACAGCGTTTTGCACTTTCCTGGCAGTTTGCCAAGGTTCTAAAGTTTTCGTTTTTTCCCCTGGCAGTTTGCCAGGTTTGCCAGGTGGCTGCTTGGCGCCCCTCCTCTCTTAACAAATGTAAGGTGTTGAACATTTTCCTGGCAGTTTGCCAAGTTCTAAGAAGTTAAGTAAGAATACGTCTTGAGAACCGATTTGAAACCATTCAGTCTTGCGCATTTTAACCCGTACTGGGTCCCAAAAGTAAGTGTTTTAAACAACCGTGTTTTAACAACAGTGTTTTAACACAAGTAAGGTTTAAAACCTAGACATATGAGCAACACCTGCGATGAATTATAATTGGAGAGGAGTATAATTAGCGAGGAGAATATGACCCATGAATGCCCAGGAATTCTATGTCATGTCCTGGTTTCAGCTGTGACCTGTTAAACACACATTTGGGATGTGTAGCGATTACTGGTGTAGCGATTACGGTGTTTCTCCGCAATTGATTCGAACCTGTCGTCGCAGCTCAAGCTGCTAGTTCCGGGGGGCAACACTCCCCCCGATGTAGGAGACTTTTCCTCCTCTGGGAAGCGGGAGTAACCATCCTCTGTTACCCCGAAATCTAGGGGTCGACCTCGTCGTCTAGGCCGAACAGGTTGACCGACGCTCTGCAAACCAGAACGTCCTCACCAGGGAACAAATCAGGTTCCATTCTTTGGTCTGGGATTGATCGTGGTGTCGCGGCCGGGCTGGCCGTGGGTTGCGATCACTCCTCGGCACCGATGTCTGTGTTCGGTGCCCGTCTTTGTCCTTCCCCCTCTGAGGCTAGGGATAAGTATATCTCCCTTCGCCGTGGGAACCTCGCTCGGGGCCGGCCCAGCAGATGATACTCTCGTCAGCACCCGGCCTTGGGACCGGCGTGGCTCTGGTTAGGAGATCTGTGGACTGGGCTTCTGCCCCTGCTACCCCGTTCTGGGGCCCCAGCAGTTGTTATTCTCGTCGGTTCCCGGCTCCGGGACCGGCTCTGGGTTCGGAGTGGGACTTCGGTTCCGGGCTCCCTCTGGAGTCTCGTCGGACCCGGGCCCTCCGGGGCCCATCTCTGGGGACCCAGCAGTCGATTGTAGTCTCGGATCTGGAGTGGAACCTCGGTTCCGCACTCCCACTGGGGTCTTGCCGGACCCCGGGTCTAGCCGGACCCGGGCTCCCGGAGTCCATCTCTGTGTGTATACCACGCCGGGTACCACTCTCCTCGACCCGGACATTTTGTCCGTTCCGGTCGGATTTTTTTTTTTTTTTTTTTTGTGGCCTTGAGCGTTGCCCTTGCCTTTCCTCCTGGGTGGGTTATCCTGGGCCGGAAAACCCTCAGATCCCGCTGGGAATCCGAGATGGATCCGTGTCCTAGGCTGGACCAGACATCGCTGGTTCGGTCTTCCCGATCTTCCGTGGGATCGTCCCTGGATAGAGCCGCATCCTGCCCGGGCCGTCCTGGCTCTCGGGTCTCTGGGTGTCTCTCCATGCTCTGGCTCCGGCTCCAGGGGGCCGGACCTTCCGGCCTACCCAGGTCCTGGGTTGGGCCAGCCTCCTGGCTGGCTCCTCAAGTTGGGCTTGAAGGCCTACTCCGTGCAAGCACGGCGACTTCGGCCACCCGCTCTGGATCATGTTGAGACCCTCCTGGGATCGGACAGGCTTCCTGGCTTCCTGCCTACCCGGTTCCTGGGTCAAGCCAGCCTCCTGGCTGGCTCCTCGAGTTGGGCTTGAAGGCCTACTCCGTGCAAGCACGGCTACTTCGGCCACCCACTCGTGATCCTAGGAAGGCTCAGCCTGCCTGCTGGCCTCCCGAGTCGGGCTTAAAGGCCTACTCCGTGCATGCACGGCTACTTCAGCCACCCGCTCTGGATCATGTTGCGACCCTCCTGGGTTCCGACAGGCTTCCTGGCTTCCTGCCTACCCGGTTCCTGGGTCAAGCCAGCCTCCTGGCTGGCTCCTCGAGTTGGGCTTGAAGGCCTACTCCGTGCAAGCACGGCTACTTCGGCCACCCACTCGTGATCCTGGGACGGCTCAGCCTGCTTGCTGGCCTCCCGAGTCAGGCTTAAAGGCCTACTCCGTGCATGCACGGCTACTTCAGCCACCCGCTCTGGATCATATTGGGACCCTCCTGGGTCCCCACTGGAGGCGGATACTCTGGGCCTCTTAGGCTTTTCCGCCGGTGCCTTCCCCCGGCTTTCCTGGCTCCCTGAAGCCAAGTTGTCCCGGTCTTTCTTCCGGGATTTGTCCGCCAACCAGTCCTCCAACTCCTTCCAGCGGTCCTCTGGCCAGTTCGCACAGACGTTGCATCTGGTGGCTTTGGTGCAGGTGCGACATCTGAGGCAGGAGCCGTGTTTGTCCCACGTCACGAAAGGCCGGTACCGCTTGCATTTGGCGCACGACGGTGCCATATCTGGGAA
>JAIPMN010037076.1:0-56180 GCA_020650975.1 Apostichopus californicus
TCTACTTACATTAACTGATATTTACTGCAGTTGCTTGAATATGTAACAGACCATACCATTTTTGTTTTTGCAATGTATAATTTTAATGTGTACCATGTGAAGTGATCGTAAATACATATGGAGGTGGAAAAAAAAATTAAAAAAAATAAACTAGATCATGTTATGTTGTGCGTCAGGTATAAAATAGAAAACTTACCAGTTTATATAGGAAAACGTAATCAATATTTTTTTAGGTTGAATCATTGAGTAATTATAGTATTATCGGTAGCTGATAGATGGCTTTTACGACATCACCCGAACAGAAAAATAACAAAGCATATTACGCACACATTAACATGATAGTGTTTTCTCTTCAATTGTATTGACTGATTATTTGGTAGAAACAGCCCGACACGGAAATCTTGCCAGTGCAATATCCACAATATATGTATACATGTCGTTGATTTTAAAATTACCTTTTAACTTCGATGTCTTTAAACCGATTGGAATAGAATTTGGATGGATTGATTCTGATAGTGGACAGTTGCGAAACCTGAAAGGAAGTGGAAGAAATGTCTAGTTCTTTTTACTTTCATAGAGATTTAATTTTCATGAAATCAATAATTCTCCTATAGCAAAGTTCGACCGGAGTTCCAGCGATATGTTTAGTAAGTGTTTTGAGTGCATGTGAATGGAGCCGGGTGCCGACGGAATAGCATCCATAATCCAGCTTGTTTAATTAAAGCCCCGCCATGTCGATTCGGTCATCCGTGTACCAGGTCAAAGATTTCTTATAACAATTTTGTACTTATTTCATGTATCTAACAATATTAGTAATACTTACCAGAGTTCACGTAGATCCTTTGATTGTTCTGCATAGAGTAATAAACCTATAACATCTTCCTCTGTCAATTCTCTTCCTACCTCTGTGGCTACTCCTATCTTGAGTACTGTAGATAGATTGCCCAGAGAAAGACCAGAACGGAGAACGATGTTATCCTTATCAGCTTTGCTGAAAGTTTCAACCATATACAGATCATCAATCTGGATCTGTGGTAAAACAAAGGAAAGATGAATTAATTATACATGAAATTAATAAACACGAAATGACATAAAGATATATGCATTAAATAACTGTACCTGTTCATGGATTAAATATTTCTTTATTTACATTTACGCTAACCCATATTAGTGAGATTTTATGAAGATTCTACCATTGTTAATCATTTTTCTGCCAACACATCAAGTGGTAATAGTTGATTATCTTTTCTTTCTTATTTCCTAAAAAACGTCAAAATAAAATAAAACTGTTAGCAAACTGCTTATCCACTAGAGAGCCTGTGTAGGAGAATGTGTAAAAGTTAGTTGGCTTGACGTTTCGATCCTAACAGGATCTTCTTCAAAGGCTAAATGACAAATAACAGTAACAGAATGGACAAAAACACGCACACAATACAGACAGGTTAATGAGCACGGTGAACACAAAGAGATAGATGTAAAGGGATAAGTAGACAAGGGATAGAGAGAAAAAGAAAGAAACCAACAGGGCAGGAGAAGAGGTGGGAGATAAACAGTGGAGGGACAAAAAAAAGTGTCTAAATCCACTTAAGACTGTCACCCATAGTTTCATATATATGAAACATCAATTATGTGCAAATATTTTTGTTCACATGTCTGTTTAATTAATCGCGGTTTGTCAGTTGATTGCATGGTTGTGTCGACGTAGTTCTCTTTAAATGATTACCTAAGTCTTATTGTGTTGGCGAGCTCATGTAGTGGGTGTGCCAATAGTTCTAACTGAGGGGGTTGAACTACATTTTACGCTTGTGTCGACCTATTCTTGTTTAATATGTTGTAATTAGATAAGTTTCTTTTCTATGTATTTTATTTCACATTTCTACATAACATGTGTTAATACGGGTCTAATATAAGGGATGGGGGTTAGGATCGGTGGCCTCAAGTTCGATATTAAGGTAATTCATTAAATACATATGTCAACATTACAATCTGCCTTTAATTTCACAGCGTAGAAATTGTCTGGAGTATATTGCTTATGACTTTTTGATTGTTTCCTCTGTCCAGGGCAGTGTACAAATAGGCCTATATAATTTAAAGACAAGTGATGGACTATTCAAGACTCAAAGTCGTGACCGTTAAGAGTTTGATAGTAATCGTTAACTAGAATATGTATTTAAGGTAGTGTAAAATAATGTATATTTGAAAGAGATACGAAATGTGAGACTTCAGAGGATGTTTGGTTATGGTGTGAATAGTTCATTCAGGATTTCGAGAATTGAAATCTTCCCTGAGTGATTAAGGGAAAAAATGGTCAGAGGCAAATGGAGGATTTATAGGAGAGGGCCTTGACCGGGTTCATTGAAGTCGGCTCCTTGAAGGGGGGTTTGGCGCATTTCAGGTATATGTAGACTATATATCAGGTCTTTATAAGTATCCTATTAAGGAAAGGTATTGCTAAACAATATTTTGTGCCAGGTTGCAAATGGGGAAGATATTCCCGTAGTAATGGTTCAATTGCCTTTGCTGAATTCACTGGTTGAACTATTCTCCTGGTCGCAGGGAGCGGGAATTTACCCACCCCCCAACCCCCACCCACACCCCAACGCCTTGCCTTTGCGCCCGCCACTGA
The DNA here is from genome assembly GCA_020650975.1 of Apostichopus californicus. Classification (NCBI taxonomy): domain Eukaryota; kingdom Metazoa; phylum Echinodermata; class Holothuroidea; order Aspidochirotida; family Stichopodidae; genus Apostichopus; species Apostichopus californicus. Next base: position 2,627 of record JAIPMN010037076.1, read on the forward strand.
ATAGTTGATTTTTATGAGATCCTCGCGATGTCTGGTTCTTGTTTGATGGATATTAAATTGTTTCCTCTTGAGATTAATTGGTATTATTTGTTAGTAAAGTTTTCAACAATGTTGGACAGTCAATCACTAATAATGAATCATTCTACATTTAAATCGACCATGTTTGTCAACAAGTTGACGTCATATCACGTAAATTACTACTCAACGTATTTGTTTAGTACGGCGATACATTTTATAACATTTTTTTTTCTGGTTCAACCTGAGGCAGTGATGAAACTTGAACAATTAACTTAAAAAAATGAAAACTATAAAGCCTTTGTGTAGATCACTCATTAAGATACAGTAAATGTATGGTATTTACTTTATACACGTGCACCTTGTCCCGTTTACTGTGCACCTTGTCCCGTTTATCTACACCCAAGTACTTGAACCGCAATTGTATTCAAAGATAGAATATGTAATGTTAAGTAATATTTGACAGTTTGCGTGCGTGTGTCGAGGCCGCGGTGGGGGTGGAAGGGCATGAGAGGATGAAATGGAGGGATGACATCAATCAATATTATTTATCCAAACAAAAACAGAAATATTAAAAGCTGGTCAGGTTATGTTACTTTGAGCTGTTGGCAAAAATAGCAGCCCGAGAACTCGACATTTCAAGCAAACTATAGCATATGCAAGATGTAGATAGTAATACGAGGAACTAAAGCAACTTTTATATAATTGTCTCCATGTATTAATGACGGGAACTGACATTTTATGCGGTGAAAAAACTTTAGCAAAGATTCCCTTGTTACGCTACTGCTTACCTTTGGATTGAGAAAGGAATTTGTCAAACATACGCCGTATTTGTGATGTACTGAGTCTTCTCAAACAACAGTTGTACCAACGAAAGGAATTGGTCACAACGCTCTTAGGGTAGGTCGCAACAAGCCCCCATCCCCTCTCTCTCTCTCCCTCTCCCCGCCACAAATGTGGCGTCACTGATTCAAGTAAAAAGCGCCCATTGACCTCTTTGTATCATAAATATGTCTTTTCATCACCACCTGCTTATTCATTCCAAAAGTGTAAGCACGGTGAAACATAAGTTGGTTATTGACATGGCTCTCCATTAAGATTTCCAGAACAAATACGGCTTATATATTTCAGCCCAGTTAAATGATATAAGCCCCTCTGAACAGCGGTAACTCTATCACGAAACTGTCGTCTTTCGTACATTCAAAGCAATATTGAGTGCTTATGTGTAAGACAGTGTAAACGATGAAGCTATGATATAACTGACCGTAGAAACGGGGTTGCCAGTTTGACCGTTAACTAGCCCAAAACACGAATTTTGGCATTTGATTATTTTCAATTGCCTTGACATTTAAAATTTCGAACAGCCGGTGAAACAACTGTTTTAAGATGTTACCACTGACTTCACACAGTAAAACACCACCGACCGTCTCACATTTACCCTACTGGCTCTCTACTTTTGAAAACAGATCCACACCCATACGTCGTACTTCTAAGTGTATCCTGAGTCTGTCTAAATTCACGGTATTATGCTCATGTTTAATGCACGTAACAAGTATTCCCGACTATACGGAAGCACCCAGGCCCATGTGTCGGCTGGAGCACTCAGAGGCCGTTCCCCTATCCCCTCCCCTACAGACTAATGTGCCTATTCTTCATTTGGCAAAATATCTTTAATTTGACCGGTTGTGTCAAGCAAAAACTGGCAACCCTGGGTACTGCTGCATATGTTTGTTTGAAATATTGATTGGTTAGGCCTAAACAAGTTGGACACGGAGAAGTATGCTACATAAGTAGTCTGATGTTAGAAGAAAATCATAAAAAGCATCGTCATTAATACTAAATGCATCTATTCAATATGCGAAATGAACAAAATGTCATCGAGTACTAACACATCACGCAGTCAGTGGAATATGAAAACAACATACCCTGATCAACTGTTCTCATTTGAAGAAAAAAAATACTTCGACCAGTTAGGAGGGTGGGCTTCTTTGCGGTTTTCTTAAACACGGCTTATTCGCAGAGGCAGTCGTAAGGGATGGGGTTGGAACCCTGTTAACATTAATTTGACAGGGTCACGGTGAGCCTTCTCCTTGTATTTCCATTTCATACTTATTTTTTAAATGAAGCATTCTAATCATAATAGCCTTCTCAAAATCTAGTGGCTGTATTATAAGGCCACGACAGGGGAGCTGACCCTGAGATTTACACTTAAGGTAGGCCTGCGATAATGTGGATAAGTGTCAAGGAAAAGTGACGGTTCCACATCCAATTACTGTAACGAAATCACATGAAGAAGCCCTCATGTTATGAATAAAACAAATACACATCTGAATACTAGAGAGAATGAATAGACAGTGTTTCGATCAATTTAAATTTAATTAGGTTGTCGGTGAAGAGACTTATGTGTTAGGCTCAGACCGCTCCCACTTGTTGTGGTCTATTTACCATTTAGTCAGATACATCACTACCAGTATTTTTGTGTGCTTACTTACTACACGATATTAAAAAGAGTATAATGTTCATAAACAACAGACAATAAATTATACCGATGCAATGAATAGGACCGTGGATGCGTCGGATTAATAGCAGCTTATCACATATAACTATATAAACACGGTTTTAACATAAACTACCGAAAAACTAGAAAAGTCGATAAATAAGAAAAGTTGTTGACATTTTCCATTCGTTTTCATTTGATCTATAAACACAATCTAGACACACCCATTGATTTAGAAGGAAGCAGCAATACATAGCTAATGTAATGTATAAATGTCGAAAGCCTTACTTACATCACATTTAGATGCAATGTCCAAGAGCTGAATAGATGATCTTTGAATCAGCTTGTTGTCACTATAACGGAGGAAAAGCACCTCCGAGCAGATCTCTCTGACAATTTTCTTGATGTCATCATCTATCTCTCCAGCTTGTTCCAGGATGCAGAGTATTGCAAACTTATCCCCGTCTTTTCTTCCCTTCAAGTATTCTATTATCTTGCCTCCAACTGTAGCGTCAATCCCACAGCTGAATCGATACAGGTATTGAAGATCGAATGGATCTATTTTATCAAGAATTTTCTTCACCTTATTTGCATTTTTGGCAGCAGCAACCTTAATTACCAATGCAAAAGATGCATAATATTCACAGAACAGCTTGTGATAGAACCTTGCTTCGGTTTTCGTCCGTATGTGGTTAGCTGCGGTCATTTCATTCGTGACGTCAGCTACTTCTTCCTCTACCAAGATACCAACTAAGATATAGTGATCATAAAACCCTTGACCAAGTCGTTTACCGAGTTCGTCCCTACCCCATGAAAGTTGTTGGTTTTCGTTACTGAGGCCCTTAAAAGCTGCATTACTCAGTTCAGTATGCTCCATTTCATACTCACTCATGTGCTTCTTTGTGTTCTTATCCATGGATTTCTTTCTCATGTGATCATGGAAACACTGTATCATGTGGCGAAAGAATTCTGTAACCGACTTGAATGTTTGAAAATATTCCTTTTCGTGAGTCATGTGAGCAAACATAACAAATAAGAGAGGAACCTGACATAAGTCGTCAAGAATCGGGTTAGCTTTCAAAGCGCGCTTAATTTCCTCAACAATCTCTTCGTTATCTCCAGCAATAGCCTTACGAATGTACTGATCACGTGCTTTCTCGTCAAATCCAACTAACCTCACTCGCTTAGTATTATATCTGCCATAGTCCTTTGGAAGATATCTGGTTGTTAAGGATACTTCAAAATCCTCAAACAGATCTTTTGTAATAATTCGGTCTACGTCACTTCCTGTACCTTTGTCCTTATCAGGATACTCGTCATACCCGTCCAGAAGTACGGCAACGGAAGAACATCTTTCAATGATATTTTTAATATCACTGGATTTAATTCGAGGTTCGTCTGGTACCAAGAATAGTTTGATTGCTTTGTAGATAGATTTGATATTTCCAAGCTGCCTTAACCGGAGAAGAATCAGAATTTCTACATCTTTCAGAGGTGAACTTTCTACACCGTTGCACCAATCATATGCAAGCTGTAGGGTTACAGTTGACTTGCATAGCCGGCCTCTGCTTCTATGATACGACGCGTGGATTTAATTCGGGAGTCTGTGAAGATATCTCTGTAAGAATTCACACGTACCCATTCACCTTTATATGCTGTTCCTCTACTAGAATAGAACTCTGCACATCCTTCTACAAATACCTTATCTACACAATATAGTCTCTCCTTAATGTACGGTATTGGTTGGATAGCGTCGTATTGTGTTCTATATCGCCTTTTCAAGGCATTTACTAAAAGAGACTTTTTGTCTGTGAAGAAATATAAAAGGAGAATTTACGGAGGAGACTTACATCTAATGGCGTAATTCACATGCTCGCAGAAATAAATATACAAATAAGGCATGTGTTAAAGTTCTAGGTATGAGGCTTCATCAAAATCCTTATGCGAGTAAATCGAGAAATTGGGAAACTTAACTCTCTCTTAGAAGTGCAACCAGATATGACACTGTTGTGCTTACTAGAGAAATTGCAAGTAGCAAAATACAACTCTTCCAGTAATTGAATAATGCCTGTGTAGGTAACCTTGAGGTTTATGATCAATGCAAACTTCGGAATATTTGGAGATTTTGTAGTTGTGAAGATATGCTAAACTTAGAGTTCAGTGACAACGAGAAATTAATCTTATTTATTGAGAAGAATATATTTTAATGTCTCCTTTTATATTGTATTTCAATTCTGATTTAGTTTCTGTTTTATTCCTTTGAGGAGGCCATATCAAGGGTTATCCAATATATTGTAGTTTATATATCAATGAAATTTCCTATGTTGTGGAAGTATTTAAGAAACAATGCTGAATAAAAAAGAGCTGATCACATAACAATACTTTAAAACAAAGAAATCACAGTAGTTCTCACATAACAGGACATGGACATTAAAGTCCAACAATACATGGAAGAAACCTTGCTCCCCTGTAACTGTTGACGTCACATTATCAATTCTAACGACAAACGTGGGTCTCTTAGTTGAGTTCGATGACGTCACCGAATCTTGAGCAGCTTGAGCAGATGATGATAGTGACGGTTCTTTATATCCACTGGCTTGTTTATCCGACGAATCCACTTCTAGCTTTGACATCCGGTTTTCCATTCTCGTGAATTGTCATCACCGAACTGTGTGAAAGGATACATATACCATATAGATTCATCAAAAACCTTGATGCAATTGTTCTAGCTTTCCTATTTTCATTTGCAATGCTCTTTACCCTTATGACCGCAAATTGGTATATAGAGAATTTGGCAAACGCCGAAACTAATATGCATATTACGTTATTTGGAAATAACGAGAACTTTTTGTTTCGACGTTTAACACGATTTCTGAATGATATTAACCAACTTAATATTAGATAATGATCAATTGTCTTAAGGTAACCAAGCAATGCTTAGGAAAATGTCTAACACTACGGGAAACTAAAATATTTCAAATGGAAGTGGTACTATATATGCACAACAGCGTCCGCATGAAGCTAATACTCGACCACTGAGTATACGTGTAATATACCTACTATCAATAAAAGAGATATGTTTTATCGGACCACTAGAACTTTGTATCTGATTTATAGAAATCTCTATTTACGCAAGGTAGACTTTCGGACTGACACGATATGATAGGGTTGACCTTCGTGTTTTCTGTGAATATACTTGTTTCTCTACTTATATGTTGTGAGGGGGGGGGGGTGAGAGTGGTGGGTAATGAATTATTGCCGATCTTTCTGATCTCAGCAATATAACTGCAATTTGGGCCATTTACATTACCTTGATGTTCAAGAAAATTGAAGCCACTCAGTCCGTCTACTATTTTAATTACGTAACATCATTAAGAAATTTGGCCCAACAAATTTACAAAATTAGTTCGTTGGCAAAATGAAGTTTATCTTCCATTCCATATACTTTATGTTATGTGCAATTAACGTTGACAAAATTTAAAAAAACAAAGTTTATTTGAGAAGTTATGTTATGTATCAAAGCATACGATTGAGTGATAGCGCGATAAATATTGTATTATGCTATTTGTATCCAGTTAAATCGAACAGATCTAAAATAAATCAAATAGCCAACAGATATTTGTCCTGAACGTTTTCTTATCTGATTTATATTTAATGTTTGTTGCAAGCAATCTTTCTTTGGACCAAGTGCAGTGAACGAGGATGGCCTTTCGGTTTAGGCTTAATAATTTAGGCTGGATGAGAAATGGTATAATGCTTAATTAAGTAACATGCTAACCACTCATAACTACAAGTGACACGACTTGTATGGTTTATTGCGCAATATTTTGCCGACGTGTTCTAAATGCTAACTCAGATGATTCTATCAGTTTAGAAATTATTAACACTACAAAAAATGTTAAGTATCTATGCTACAAAATAAAGTTTCAGTCTATGATGTATTATCAACACTGTTTGGTCAATTCTGCCATAGTGCTAGTTTGTTCTTCTCAGTCGCGTTGGCATTTTCCAAGCTTAAAATATGTTATGAAGCATAAACAGCATGGTGTTAAATATGCATGACATATCGTGCTTAACTTCTACGAGGTTTCACAGTTGTCAAATCACTTATGTAGCAATAAGACCATTTTAGCACATCAATGTTCCGAATGGAATTGTATAACTAAAATGGATGAATACAACTACTATCCTCCTTTGAACAACGTGCTGTGAATTACTGCGTCAATATCATTCTAAGAACAACAACGTCGCCTTCTTCAAGGCTAAACAAGCTCTTCAGAAAACATTATTAATATATAATGAGCTTACACCTATTAGACTATTTTCAGCTTGTTACAAAAGTAAGGCTACTCAGATAAATGAACGAACGCTGAATATTTTGTTTGAACGTCTATGGATATGAATCGTAATCAAAGCGATCATAAGCGTCCGCAGTAGGGGCAAGGGGACTGTCTCTTTCGTAAGAATAATAACAGTACCAACAACTGTAAACAGAACCAAAACCTGTGTCGCTTCCTCTCCCTTTAAGCTAACCCCATCTTTTATTTAAAGGTGCTATGTTCAGATCAATTCCTACAGATAACTTACTGTATATGACATGCTTAATGCTTTATTGATTAAAAACTGTAATGAATATGGTTAATCACTAAAACGGCATATCACGTTATCTAATTAAGTACCAAATCCATTGGCCTGCTGCATACGTATGATAATTATCCATTGAGATCCTTGGATCAAATGTAAGATGTTCCAATATAGTTTGACTAGGAACTGCAGCCTACTGCGACATCTGCTGAATTTATCGATGGCCTTATTAATTAGCCAAAAGGCTCCTATATGTTTATCGGACAATCAACATACATACAAGACGGGGGAGGGACTAGTACATTTAACACGTTCAAAATTCGGTCCATAATTTTAATTAAATGGAACCATTAACTTCAAATACATTTTGTCAAACGGACAGCTGATTGCGCGGTAGCAAGTTGATAGTATTTGAACAACAGCCAGGGGTAATGTCATTAGGGGTTGTCTATCCCTTAAACATGAATTAAAAAAAAGAAGGACAAAGTTGCAAAATACATGCACGTTTTCATGCACGTTAAGATATTGAAACACAGCGTTACAGCAATCTTTATAGCAGAAATAAACGCAACAAAACAAAAAGAATCGCCGGGGTCACCTGCCCAAGGGCAGAGTAAGTAAGTACCGAAACGATAAAGCTACCTATCCGCTGAAGACAGGGTTAAAAAATCAGAATAATTGTATACATGTCATAAATACTGTCCAGTAGAGTTTTGTTGCGTTTCTTTCTGCTATAAAATCACATTGATGTACATTTGTTAATACATAGATATAGCAATAAAGCAGCGGGATCAGAAGAAAGATAACTTTTTGAGTCTGGTCCGGTACAAAGTAAAACGAGAAAATTAACGAGTTCTTAAAGTATATCCACAAATATGGTAATTCGAGTGTAATCCTGTCCTCTGCTAAGAAAGCCTGAGAGCATCATATCTAGACGTCTAGAAGAAGACAACTGAAACCAAACCGGAAAGTTTAATTGTTGTGATGCTAACCGGTTGTCAAAAATTCGACGTTCCATTTGTGTTCTGTGGACGCCCATGAAAGCGGTCACTCTTACCCCTCCCATGTACGTACTCGGCAAAATACATATTTATTAGAACTGCTACTTACTTGACACTCCTTCACAGTAGTGTCAGAAGGACATGCTATTAAAGTTTGTAACAATGAGATCGCTTTATCATACAGCACAGGAAAATGGAAAAAAAATGTGCTAACTTTAAAAAGCAAGTGTATAGAAATCCATGCGTAACAAGTGTGTCATACCAAGATAATGGACATAGTTAACTAGTTCGAAATAGTCTTACTTTTCAGCAATATATTTACTTACCTGTACTATCAGAGAATCATTACAGTCTGGGTGAGTTGGCATCCTTTGAATAAAATAATTTAAAACCATTAACAGTTTTTATGCAGTTACAATCAACAAGGGGGCGTAAATACAACTTGTATCACTGAGTGCTTACGTACTACGGAAGTTACGACTCGCGGTCGACAATTCATCTCATATTTGTTCGCTAATATAATCCATGTAGGATATTTCAAAGGTCTAGTACTGTAAGCTTATTTGGCCAAATTAGCTGTGTGTGTGATTACATGGTAGTGTAACTGCAGTCTGTGCAAAAGTTCATGATATCAATATGTACAGTGAACAGTTAACACATATTTTAATACAATCTGAACCTTAAATTTCCCATGCAGTTTATTGCAATTTAATTAATAAACGTTGTAAGCAATTACACACTATATTTAGTTAAAACTATGCATACAGTAAACATTGCCCATCGAGCTTATATAGGATCAGTTAATAATGTACATATCCATTTACGTTAACGTATGTGATACACAGTGAAGAATATGCTACGCCACAGATATGTAGTTGATTCTCAACAAGAAGATCAGCGATGTTTTCAACCGATGGATTGGGACTATCAAACCAGCAAATAAGAAAACGTGTTACTACTGTGTTAGGTTACTTGCTTACATAATGAGAATGAATTAGTTTAGTTATCATTATCGTAACAATTTGATGCTTGAAGAAAGAAAGTTACTAGTTTACATAGTAAGCAGGAATAATTCAAGCTATTATTATCCTCAGAATTTGATATTTAGGAAAGAAAATATTATTCGCATTCTAGACTGCATACAACAACTGAACGGCGATCGCTAACTAGAACGAAAGATGAAATGATACTTTGTTAACTGTTCAAGTCATCAAAGAAGTGTCAGAACTTCTTTGTTAAAATCTGCTTCAAAGTATATCACTTTTATTTTTTTTAATATTTTTTTATAACTTGCAAATGTGTTCCCATGAAAAGAGGACTCACAGCAGCATGGTTTGTTTAGTTGTTGTTTCTGTTAAATCGGCCAAACCTTAACAAAGTTATCGGAAGCATTGTTTAGTCATTTCACCATTCTTAGAGAGTTTGGCGTCAAACAAATGATCAGATGAAACAGAAATTACTAGGATATTTTAAATAAATGCGTTCAAAGTCAAGACATGCATTTTTTTGTGATTTCACGCTAAAGATAATAATAGAAGATTTACCAAATTCAATGTTGAACGGCTGCTATAAGGTACCATTATAGATATTAAACCATATTCCTGCATGAACTTGAAGCTAATATATAGGAAAGATACACATTCTTGTCCCATCATTCTGGTTATCAATTTCAACTAGTTAGGAGTAGTTGAACACTAGTTGTATCTAGGTTCAAGTGGCCTTATTATATATATTATGCAAACTACTTGCACATTTATTCGCGAATTATCAAACTCACTTTCATAACTTATAATTTGAGATAATGTGTAAGTTCATCAGCCATTCCTTCCCCTAGCATATAGGCTTTATATTTAGCGTGTGTGTACTTGAAACACAAAGACTGAGTAACCACCGATTAAGTAAACATACTAAGGTAAACTTATGGGACCTGAAAGTTTCCTATCTTGTTTATATGAAATTGTTTGCTCCAAATGATCGCCCTTTGCACCGAATTCATTAGCTCGTGGTGAACTTTCTGTCTGTTGTTAGTTTACGATGCCTAGGGATGGCGTTATGCTACTGGTGCTTATCTATATGTTATTCACCTTACACGGTTTTACAGCCTCCTGATAATATATTTTTTTTATCTAAAACAGAATTTTATTATAGCTCTATAGTCAATAGTCATATTTCATTTAATATGCTTCAATATAATAGTTTACAGTTATTTACCTTGTACTGTTGTACATCCTCCTGATAACATGTTATTTATTTAAACAGAAGTTGGTCATAGCTCTATAGTCAATAGTCATCTTTTTCATTCAACATAACAGTTTACATTATGATCAGACTGTCATCACCGCCACTGCGGGATCAATTCTGTCTATATAGAATGCGGTGATAGTTCTCCTTCATCAATTGCGTTGCAAATTTGAGAAAGCAAATATGTTTTCAACTACAAACAACATTAAATATGTATTACACATGTTGTTCAGCTTTAATAATTTTTAAGTAAAAAGTTTATTTTAGCTTACCTCCATAACGTTGTACGACACGATGATTCACAATACATTTGTAGAAATAAACGATGTATTAAATTAGTCTCCTCTTTGATTAAATCATTGCCAATATTTTCATCTGCATCAGTTTCATATAAAATATTACAGATAAGCGCTGAAAGTTAGTAATGCTCTTCAGAACAGATCAGATAGGTAATGATAGTTTAGCAGTAGTAAACTACTCCTAATTAATTTCTCTCACACTCCCCTTCGTCTGGCGCGTGATGCATCAGAATACCGTGGGATCTTAAAAGTTCCTTTAAATTTTTATTTTAGTTCCATTCGTAATTATTTTAAGCTATTGATGCATCGTTCTATTGTAAATCACAGGTAAGCGATTGCAGGTAATTTGTTTTGACCCTGGTTATGGATCAAAAATACTAATCTAAGCGGTTCGTCCAAATCCCTGTTTCTTAACACCCCTTTAAGTATTGTCATCCTGGCATCAATATTTCACATATGGGATTGGTGATATCGGGAAAATTGGAGACATATAGTACCGAAGGATACTTACGCTTATTTCAATTAATTCTACATCCTAAAAAAAAAAATTGTAGGCGGGGGGGGGGGGGGGCAACAAAATCTTTATAGAAATTACACTCCCAAAGGTATGGCATTGAACTGGCCGATTTGTTACTAATGTGACCGATTTTTTTTGGCTTTCAATGATGGTTTTTAAAAGGGAGACATATTAAACTTGCTACATGTAATTTAAAATAAAACTCTAAGCGGTTTGAATAGAGTATGTTACTTAATTATCTCTGAAATCTTTAAAACTATCGTCATTTGCAATATTTGACCTCACAAAGGGGAATTATTGAAGAGAGTACTAATTGAATGTGATTTGTGTGGATAAAAAAACACTATTTGAGGTGAAAGAAGAGCAAAAAACTGAAATACCCTTTATTATTCTCCAGCCTTACAATTTTTAATGTAATATTAGAGATGCATGTTCCGAAATGATATCCACTGCAGAAATATAGCATCTGACAATGTTCATTTATGCGTTAAGGTAAACAAAATGGGATTTCAGAACTGTTACCACTTTTGCGATATATTAATTGAAGAGTAATTGAAAGATTTCATAACATTATGACTTACTAAAGCGTTTTACACGTTTTCTTCTTTAATTTACTTACCTTACTTATTTTGTAAAATGTTTCTACACCATTACGTCATGTCTTCTTCATAGTTAGCTTCAATATTTTACAACTGAAGTAGGAGCAGGGGTGGAGATGACAGAATGGAGGTATCAACGTCCGTTGGAAAGCGAGGGTAACAGGATACTATTTCTGTACCCTATTGTAACATAGGTGTCTCTTTAGAGTTGCTGAATAATTCAGCTGGCTCATTTACATGGGAAAGAAAGATTACCAAGCTGTTTTCTTTTCCTTGGTATATTTGGTTTAAAGAGCTACCTATATCGTAATTTTTATTGAAATAGCCTTAACGCAACCATTAATGTGATAATTAAATGGACTACTTTTCTGAACTAATTGTGAGCACAAAATTGTTGGAACGATTGCATAAACATTTAAGTATTTTGTTGTATTTAACTAATCGTTAGAGATGAGTTTGAAACAATCCTGGCTACTACGAATCGTTGATAGCCGCATATTGTCACGACTCGACTCAACTGCGGCGCAACAGCTCCCGACGCCCCGAAGAATGTCAAACATTGTTGATATGCCCGATTTGGTTACGACTAGGACCGACAGTCGGATCGTGGCTGGGTCAGAAGTAAAATTTCCTGCAAACTGGATTGACCCGACTGACCTTTCCTCGCAGTTGCGTCAAATCACAGTCGGGTCGGAAGACATTTATTACAGAACCACGTTCATTGTCATTAAAGTCTCTGTTATTCAGTTATAAGGGTATTAATTAATCGGTATCGTATGTTAGTGTCCTATATTGTTTTGCGTTTTGGAATTACTTTAAGTATTCCTTTCACTTTCTATTTGACAGAACTTTTGTGCTACTTTGTTTATGTATTCTTGTTAAAAGCGCTTTGAGATTGGTATTGATGTAAGGTTTAATGACAGACTGAATAATTTACCTTTAACTTAATGACATACAATATAAACTTGTTAACCCAATGAGCTGGTATTGCTCTCACACGCGTTGTATCCTTAAATTACAGGTAAACTCGATAGATTGCCTGTGAGTTTGGCGCCGTTGGTGCTCTAGTCGTAAAGACTCAGTAAGAATCCTGTATGATTGAATTTAAGCAATCGATTACTTACTTAATGATTGTTTCTGTCCCCGCCTTCCTATTGTGATAGAGGTGATCCTGTAGATTGTTCAATAATTCAGCTGGCTCATTTACATGGGCACAAATGATTACCACGCTCTCCCTTTTCTTCCTTTGATTTGTTACTGTGTTTTTGTATTCTTGTATTAAGTGCTTTGAGATTATTGGTATTGATAGAAATAGAATAAGTAAATTATTATGGCTATGTTATGATAGTAGATAAGAAAACTTGTTAACCTGATACATTTTTTGTTGTGCCATGAAGACCGTTGTATCCTTACATTACAAGTAAACTCAGTTGATCTAATGAGTTTTTCTCCGATAGTCAGTAAGAACCCTGTATGCATGTATTTCAGCAATTAATTACTTACCATTGGATCCAGGCTCACATTCGAAATGATAGTTTCATCAAAGACAAATTTCAAGCACAAGTCCAAAACGGAAACAGCTTCTATTCAGATACAGACCAAATGGCTGCTTCCAAAACCGTCTTGAAGCTTCATGTAAATGATATTTCAAATTCAGTTGTTTGCATTAAGCTGAATATTACACCAAGCTCTTACAAAGTAATATCAGTTAGGAAAAATAACGGATTTTTCAGTCATGTGGTTACATACGAATCACTTTACTTGTAGTCTTTATTAAAGTTCATAATCAAGTAACTTTGTACTGTTTACAGTCCATATCTGTTGTACTTTTCACCATACTTAGTACCTGATACAACTTAACTAGTTGTTTGCTTAGTGACTATTAATCGGTTACAGGATATATTTATACTCTACGTTTCATTTGCATACAATACGTGGTTGTCTCCATCCAGGGTTGGACTGTGTCTTAAACCGACCCGGGATTTTTCACCTTGACCGGTCCATTATTCATTGATATGTTACTTACATAGTGATCGCCGTAGTGGGGGGGGGGTCTAAGGGAAGGGGTGTCCCCCAATTGTGTAGGTTACACAATAATCCTTTAAAAAAGACCCACAAATAATTTCCAGAAGCAACGCTTAATTAAACTGAGAAAAGTTGAAAACTGAAACCAAACTAACAAAAATATATATGTTTTAGACTGGATTTTATTTAGTTTTTCAAGCATTTTGTGACAACATGCTTGAAAAAATGACAAACAAAACCTAAATAATACCCACTGAAATATATGTGTTCAATATATGTTCAATGTCACATTCTATACTAGGAAATCATGATTTTCTTTAAAGTAGTTCCCTATACTTACAACACTTTTGTCGCCTTATTCAATTAGTGTGGACATCTATTTCGCGAAATCGGTAAACCGGGGACAAATACTCAAAGTCGTCGACTAACATTCGTCTAAATTGAAAACCAAACACCCTACTGTATGTGGGCTAATTTTTATGCATACATAATCTCTCAGGGCTTAGCTACTGAGTCACATCCAAATAATATAATAAGAGTTAACCATTTTACTTCGTTTTCTGGAGGACGAGGTGCAGATTAATAAAATGTGTATTCTCTGCCAATGCTATGTATATGTCAGAATGCATTGGTCACCGTACTTGTATATCTTGTCGTAAAGATAATAGAACGGACGGGTTGCCAATAGCACGTTCTTTTGTTACGAACTTACAGACTAGCTAACATGGTGATTTCATGAGCTGATTCCCACAGTTAAAAATATATTTCTACACAACCCGTCTCTATTATATGAACTACTGGGCAGTAATTTTTACCAGGCTCTCCAGCCCACCGGCCCACCAGCCCACCGGCCAACCGGCCACCGAGCATTGCTCAAATGCCCGTGTGGCCAGTCCGCCACTGTCTCTATCTATATTTGTTGTTCTTTGCAACATACTTAGTACCTGATAAAACTTAACGAGTTGTTTACTTAGTGACAATCGGTTGCAGAGTAAATTTTTATTCCAGGTTACGTTTGCATATGATACATTGATATCTTCATTGACAACATGAGCCTAGATACGATCACTATTCCATACATATACTACTGAATGTCAACGTATGTGTGTGGGGTTTTTTTTGGGGGGGCTGGTATGCAAGTGGTTCTGGGTCAGTCATTACGACTGCTGCACTAACACGTACCTGTCCTGCTGGAAACATAGATACCGCATAAAATATCATGTGATAGGGTTTGCACCAATAAGCAGTCGTCAAATAGAACGAGAATTTGGAAGTATTTTTATAACACCAGTTTGATTTTAAAGAACACAGTCATGTTAGATATGTGTGCATATATTAACGATATACTTAAGCATGTACAATATTTACACACTTCGTACTAAGTTAGTATTGAGTTATTTCAGGCATTTTATACTCCAAACATCCTTTAACTTGTTGGAAAGAAGTTATTTGATTGTATCCAGTCTTCGCATAAGTCGATCAGTGGCGTTACATCGTAATGAATATTCATGATCCAGTGACGTCTGGTTCGTAGATGTTGTGGTGTGGGAAATACTATCAAATGGTGAGATACAATCTTCCTTATAACTTGGGTATAATAGTTTCGATTTACTTGAAAACTAAGAATATGATAGATTACCTGAGAATCGCTAGATTCTTCCGAAATTTCCGACCATTATGTGTAACGAAGTCCAGATACTATGTATTGGGGAGACGAACACAATAAAGTAAATGAGAGAGGTGGTCTTTAAAAATGAACCCAATCAGTGTCTCTTGGTGACAACAAATAACTGAAAATAAATACATTACGTACCGGTACTTTCACGTTAACTTCGCAAGCGGAGGTACCTCCGGTTAGCCGGCTACCGCTAGCCTCCTTGTCAGGGTGGTGTCACATCAAAGAAAAGTCGTTTGCAAGCATTACAGAGAGGTTGTGTCAGGAAGCTTCAAGAAGGCGTAGAGTAAATAACACTTCATGAAGAGAATAGGTCCAAACGAAAATATGTCTTAAAAGTCGCCGCAAAAGAAAATTAAGTAAGAGTCAAACATAGCCGGGACGGTGTGATAAAGAAAGGCCGGAACGGAAAGGTGGATATTCAGTGGTAGGCAGACCTCATAGATCTTTTAACGTGGCGTGACGTACAGGCTAGAGCCACTCGGAGAAAAGAGCGGACCACTCCTTGAAAACTGAATTATAACATACACTGATTGTGCTATACGCTTCCAATTAGCATAAAAATACTTAACCACTAAAAACGTAAATAGCAGCAATTAACGTGGCAAACGCTTAAAGTAACATGCTGCATCATAACACATTAAATACAGAGTGCTTTGCTTTGTAGGTGCTCAACAGTAATACATATCTCCATTTGATGTTATCTTTTGATGTCTGCTAAAGGAGAATATTTTGCAAGATTGTCATACCAAATCAGCCCTAGGACAACAGGGCAAGATCAGTGCATAGATCCCCGTACTATTTGATTAAATGAACGACAAATTCGATTGTCCAGTTGATAACCCCCACCCATGAAAGCCATGGCGTTACCCGGATTAGATATGAGCCCATATAAACCTCATGCCATATTTTTGTGGCACTGTAATACTCTTCAGCCATATTTTTTTCAGGTTGGTTGGGAGATGACGGTGTTAACACATCAGTAACAAACAGTGATGAAGGAACGATCGAACAGTTTCACTATCACTGTAACAACAAATTGCTTCAGTTTATATATTTCTGAAATTGCGTTACAGATTGAGATAGACAGCAGTATTGTGTCAACCTCGTAAATTCATTTAAAAATGTCTTTGTGGTTTATTGCACACAGGTAAATATCCCTTTCCTTTTGATAATAATAATACCTGTGGAGTCATAGGAACATATATGGTTCCTAATGTGTGGCCGACAAGTACTGTCACATGAGGTGAGTGACTGAAATGATTCCAGTGAAAGGAAATGTACTGATACTTTTCTCGACGCAATACCATTGGAAGCACTCAATCAACGGTGTTGAGACTTAACATCATATGACACACTACAGCCGAATGTGACCATTGTCCGTATCCGGTGGCATGCGATTACATCGTGTAATGTTAAAGCTCTTCGATCTCTGTAACAGTCCACTGTGTATTTTGAAGCAGACTGCATTTGTTTAAATGAGAGACATTTTCGTCTCTAGTTCGCAGCAACCTATTTTGTATTTTATTATTTTAAAGGGAATTGTCTGCCCTCGTATACGTTTTTTCCCTCTGATATGTAGCTGACAAACTGAAACGTGACATACGTTTCAGCTTTGATTTCTGTTAAAAAATTAATGATAAGAAAAGATTTTTCGTCAAGGCTAGCGACAAAAGACTATGAAGTTAATATCCTGTTTTACGTGTACTTATAATCAAAGACAGTTGATATCAGATGAACCTTGAATATGTTTATACTTCTATAATCAGGAATGATGTCTTGCTTTCATGTTGGGAAACAAATCCTTCTCTGCGACCAACAATTCACATCTTAAAATCCTCCTTCACACAGGTAAAACAAAATTGATGCTTTAACTAGTTTCTTCTCATTGAGCATATGAAGTATATGATATGAAGTATTATGTTAAGGGAGGGATATGTTGATATAGGAGGGTGGAAGTATATGAAGACAGTCTTAACCTGGCGTATAGAAACCAGTCTTGAAGTTCACTTTTAACACGTATATTCCATCCATAGGTGTCCGGTACACAGATGACAGAGACCTTTCCAATGCAAAACAGCACTCTACTTGATCTTTACGTACCGATGAAGGGGAATACTCAAGAGAAGGGGACTGACGTCACATATGAGACTACACGTGGAGTAGCAAGGACTTTGAGTATTGTGGAGAAGAGGCACAGCACTTGATACGATAATCTCGTTCAACAAAATATTAGTTACTACCGTGCATTGACTTTTGTGTAGCTTGAATGACTTTGGTGAGGCCATTGGAAAATCAACCTTTGTCTACGTTAGGTTAATTACAGGCATATTAAAGGAATAACGAAGGCAGGAATCAAAGACAATTTTTATGATTCAGTAACCTCAAAACTCTCTAATATTCGATTTTTAAGCTAACCGCCTTCTATTTGACTGAAAACGCTCGCTTGGAAAATTTCACCACAATGCACAGTAAGCCACCATTGACCACATAATACGCTTGAAATTCCGTATTGATGACGTCAGAGTGGAACAACTCTCGTCACAAAGTCATTTTCCGTGTGGTAGACTCCCCGTGGAAAACTTTTGGCTGATGTTGCAAAGGCTAGAGACTTATAAGCCTAACGCAATTTCCTACAAGCAATTTCCTATAAGCCCAACGCGGTTTAAAATACTAACGAGTCAGTTGTAGGTCAAAGTTTCAACAAAATAAAGGGTTCTCTTTTCTTAATTTTTTTGTTAAAAATAAGACCTAGGCTACGCTAAACAAGCACACTGAAGCCACGCCTAAGGTACGCTAAAATAAAATAATGGTCGATATTAAATATTTCAAAGGAAATAGTTCAGTTTATTTACATCGTATGATCAAACGTCTGATAGTTACTGGCTCATCCGATGATTGAGATGTAAATGTGGTGAAACATTCTATGAGCATTTCTCAAACATCACATTACTTTAAAGGGAAGACAACGTCAATTAAAAGGATCCAAAGTCCAGAAAACACCACCTTGCTTATTTGATAACACCACGAGGACTTGTAAATATAAATCATATATAACTTAATAATGAATGTCATGGGAATGAACAATCCGGCAACTGCCAAAAAAGTGCTTAAAGGGGATATGCCTACTTACATTTTCCCTGTCTGGTGAGGCAATCTTTGAAGTGGGGTTAGCAAAAAGAGAGTCTAGAAAAAAGATAGCAATGAAGAAGATATTCAAGTGCCCGTGGCATAGTGGTATCGTTTATTCAAACATCCTTTATCATATAACGGTCATAAAATATTGCATTACGCAGAACGTTACTGTTAACGCAATTCCTCAAGCGGCATCTTAACGCAGCGTACAACACGGCCCCACACGCAGCGTATAACGCAACGTACAACGCTGTGCTAAACGCAGCGCCAAACGCAGCGACCAACTATTAAATTATATTCAATGCTACAGAGTTAACTTAACGGTGTCTACAATGCCGTTAACCGATGTAGATACGCTAAGAAACAATCGATGGACTAAATGACCGTAATGTACATCATTTAACCTAGCTTCCTTTCTGTTAGCTGAACTAGGACTACTGCACTAATGTTACTTCTTACTTTCTTAGGACTAACTGAAATATATCCATTCACAGCAGAGCACTGATCCTTACAAACGTACATACAGTTTTACGCAGTTCAGAGCGCTACTAAGTAACGTAAATGTTAACAATCGGTCTATAAAGTTACTCTTAAATAAATTGGCGTAACCTCCCTCAGTGCAATAGCTCAGTTTGCTAACAATTCATACGACTCACAAATGTAATAAATAATATTATGAGCACTTACAATGTCTACGAACGGTTAGACACGATGCTGTGGTATTAGAAACATACCAACTTGGTTTGCGCGCTCGAGAATGTACTACTTCAAAGAACACCGCCCCTGAGTTGCTTTCACCACTCTTCCGGAGACCAGAAAGCCCCACTATTCGAACAAAGGCCAGATGCACGATTGCTTACGTCATAGTTAACAACTTAGGAGGATAACGGAGATCTCCCAACAAAGAATTACAACATTACTTTAAGCTTAAAACAGTTAATATTGGGTAACAAAACTCTCTTAAGTTAAACTACTAAGCAAGTTCGGTTACGATATGAAATGATGTTACAGTGATAAAAGAAACATGTTGAATGCATTCTGATTCTGAAAACTAATTAAGCATTATAAATGTATATTACACATTTGTACGTACGCATTAATGCAATTACTCACACAGCCAACTTATTAGAAGTCTACTTACACCATCAAGTAATATCATCAAAAGGAAATCGATTTTGTTACTGATATCAATTATGGAAAATCAGTGATTTCCTATTATCATTATTGTTTTTTTTTCTAATAATTCAATGACTTTGGTTATAATGTGTTACTATTTGCACTAAAAACCTAGAAAATCTGATTTTGGACACACTTAAATCTCCATTTTTTATTCATAAGTTTCATCAGAAGAATCTTGAAAAGTACACTCTTGATGTGTGCTGAACTGTCTATAACCTGTAATTTGATGGTAGTGTAAAAATTAACTCCATCTTTGTAAACAAAAAGAACATTTTACGACTTGATTCACGGAGATTGATGACCAACCTGTGTTAGTATCGCTTCTGCCTGAACACTCCATTGCAAGTTAAGGTTAAGCCATGCAGACTAAATGTGTACGTTGTGTCCATACAATTCCACTGTGCACAATAAACATAACACACCTAAAATCAGATATTCTAAAACCAAACAGCAGAGTAACAGTAACAGTAACAGTAGATCACATACATCTTTAGTTGAATATTTCACAGTTTCCTCTTTCTTCTTAAGTTTTAACAACAATCACATTTTGCTTCATTGTAAAAAAAAACGACGCGCACTCTTTAAAATCAAAATTTAAAATAGGGCCACTAAGGTTATACAAAGGCAATGATATTATATTAATTTTAAAGCCCCTAAAGATGAAGTGCTTGAATATGCAATATAACTGAATTTAGCAGTATTTTCTGCAAATCAAAAACACAGTATCCGTGGCAAAAAATACTTAAACAGCAACATTCAGTTAACGACAAGACAGTTTTTGGTTGTTGTTTTTTTACAAACAAAACTAATGTCAATGAAAGAAAGCAAGTAAGACTTGACTTTGATAAATGTATCATTGCGCATCTACAAAGTATGAAAGTTCCAGGTAACTAAGAAAAACATTTAAGCTACGATGTTTTACAAATGTACAGATTTCTGCATTTTTACGTACTTTTGTGACTTTATAGGCCTGTAAAAGGTGAAGACATATAGTTTTAAAAAAAATCAGAAACATAAAGGAATTTTCAAGTTCGTTCTTTCTGACACATATAATTCCTTGTTTTGCTAAATAATTCGTGCAAAAAATGTTACAGCAAACGAAGTTTGTCACCACCATGGGGACATAAAAGCAGAAATTACAGAGGGAAGAAAACGTTCACAGATTGGAAGTCAGCAGTTTGTTATTCTTAGATACTGCTTAGTAATAGGGTAGATTACGTTCTCATGAAGCCAATTATCAACTACATGACTAAAAGAAAATAATAATGTCAAACCTAATATGTGTGATTGGCATCACGTTTTATTTAGTTTGAGGATAATCTGAGGAACATTTTGATGCTATTAAATAAGGAAAATCCCAAGAAGATGCAGTTCTTAGCTTTGGCTTTTACTATCCAAGTATGACTTCAAATAATAATATGGAATAGTAAAGAATCGAATTTTCAATCTTCAATTCATTAACATAACGGACACCAAGTATTCAACTAGTTCATTCTACTAATTACTCGTAATTAAATCTTCACGTTATTTGAACAAAATTACAGAGGAGAATTTCTTAACTTGATCAATTTTAATCTTGGTGTGAGAAATAAGAACGTCCATGAAATCGCAAGAGCACTTATATAGCATTTATTATGTAAACAACATGGTGTTGACTTTGATGTCACCGAAAACATTAAACATAAGAGCAAAAATCGTATAACCTATTTCTCTGAGTAGGTGAACTATAGGTGATAAGTCATAAATATATACAAACACTCAACTACAGTGTCGGACACAGCAAGACTCGCGTATTGGGAACCATGGATTCAGGCTCTTTCCAGTGTTTTGGAACTGTCTCAAATTAACAAAACAGTTATGCAAGGCAATTGATATTAAAGTAGTAAGAGTCAGTTAGATAAACAAAAATTCAATAACTTTCTGACTTTCTGGGTGGCGTAACACAGGAAGGCAAAAATAACGTTAATTGAAACAAGTCGTGCTGGATGATGAATTTGCTTATTTTCTAAAACAACAATAAGAACGTAATAATTGTAATAATTGACTTTCGTGGAATATTTTAATTTATATAATTTTGTACTTAGCTCTTACTTTTATTAATATTTTATGTAAGATATGATAATTATATCAGTATTTTTCAATGCTGGGATAAAACAGCATGTATATGATTGGATTATACATGAAATGAGCAAGGCCTTTTGCAGTGGCGTTTGACACTATACTGCTAACATCCTTGGTATAGTATCGATGCATCACGTCCCTTCTGACACCGTACGGTTTTTTTGCCATTCTGATTCCCTGTGGATAATAAGATATATCGTCATCATAAATATTTCGCATCGCTAACAATCAATCACTTAATCGGTATATATTGTACGTTCTTGAGCCATTTTATTCCCAGTTAATTCATTCATAAGCTAAACATTTGCATTTGATTAATGCAAAACGCAAAAGAATAC
Source organism: Apostichopus californicus (assembly GCA_020650975.1). NCBI lineage: Eukaryota > Metazoa > Echinodermata > Holothuroidea > Aspidochirotida > Stichopodidae > Apostichopus > Apostichopus californicus. The sequence continues at coordinate 24,853 of JAIPMN010037076.1, forward strand.
TTCAGTAAAGAAGAACATATGAAGTAATTGAAGCCTGTCCTCTTAAGTACATTTATTGTCCATATAGCCTAGTGTATATCACTTCGAGTTTAACTTACATTCACTGTATGAGTTTAACTTACATTCACTGTATGGGTGAAATTCAATTCAAACATCACTAATGATAATGAACCGTGGCAACTATTGTTTCTAACTTAAACTATTCAGTGTATGTCAGTGGTTCTCATTATTAAGAATGCAAACTCTATCATGTCCTCTTTTTTCTTAGATACAAATACATATTAATTTTTAATTCGAATGGACTCTTTTAAATTATATCCGGTAAGAATAAAACGAACGCAAATTTATTCCAAACATGATCACAAACCTTAATAACATAAATAACAAGGGAGACGGGTTAAGAAGGCAAATAGATCTAGTGAAACGAATAATAGACTATACTTTACTTAATTTAGGCTTAAGCTATGATTGATTTATATCAGTCGTTTTGTTGTATATGAGCCAATCACAGTACCATTGTATAAAATGAAAGCAAATGCATAAGAACCGCTAATTGATGAAGCATTACTCATTTAACATCTTCAAAGTTTTAAGCGAAAAAATTAAATCCCAGAGAATTAAGCTTTCATTCACAAAAGTTTAGTTTGCAACACTATTAAGCAGCTTTTTGTGTCCAGATAACTATTGAGTTGGTTGCGACAACTATACTTATCAGTTTTAGTACCGCGAAGACGAAATGTTTATTATGGCCTACACTAAAATAACGAGAGATCAAATGCATGTAAGCATAGTCAGGCAATGCTGATTATAGAACTAAAGTCCACGGTGACATGTCCTAAGATATGTTGCATATGCAATGTTTTTAATTTACAATAAGTATGAATATTGTTCATTCCGTTCACAATTAAGAACTCCAAATATCTAATCAAATGAGCTCTATATTTTGTTTACCGAGATTGTTATTTCACGAATCTACAGTATATGCTTTAATTCAAGCCTACCTCCAATAGGTTCGAAATCCTTCCACCTGAAATAAGAAATTACAATTACCGTATGAAAAGCAATTCACATGGTAAGATTTCTTATTATAGTTGTGTTTTAAATATGCACAAGAAGATGTGCTCTGAAGTACATTTGTTTGTCCATTTAGCTTATTTTATATCACTGTTTGCCTTCTATTGCCATTCTATGGTTCATTCTGTTGCCAAATCTAATACGATGTTTGTAACTTTAAAGTTCAGGTTATATGTTGATGCCGTTGTTAATTTTCTCGCCTCTTAATTTTAATTTCTGCCTAGAGCCACCATATAACGTATGTCATATCATGTTCCGTTACTGTCGTTATCAATGTACTTCGAAATTCCATTAAACAATCACCAGTCGTCGTGGACCGTGGTTATAATTGTTTTTCATCCTTAATAGTTCAGTACATGTGTGCGGTTCTTTTTACTTGTAGTTCATGCTCTAATAATATCCTCCTTTTTTCGTTCCTGTTTGCAAATAAATATTAATTCTTTAAAACTTTGTATCGAACGGAAAGATATAAAATGATATCCAACAAATGAAAGCACATTTATTCCCAACATGATTATAAACGTTAATACACGGAGTTTCATGATACGAAATTTCCGATACATATTTTTGCAAGAACAAGAATGATTGTTAAGAAGGTGATTTGAATTAGTTAAACGAGAATGACAAGAATATCTGATAATTTTAGCTCAAATATATGATTGATTCACATAAGTCATTATGTTGCGTATGAACCAATCACATCGTTATTTTATATGATGAGAGTAATGTATAAGACCCACTTATAAGTGTTGCTATAAAAAGATAATAATAATGGTGGTAATTAATATTAATTAAGTTTTAATAATATTATTAGTACTTATTTATTCGTTTTAGAGACTAGTAAACTCTATAATCCCCAAAATACTAGGTATTGTGATTGGTTAAGCTATACGTCTTTGTATATTCACCTGTTAACAAATCCCTCCGCAGGTTAATAAGCTATAATTCTCATAAAAGCTTAGCAATAAAATTGATCAAGTTCATATAACGAACCAACTATTTTGAGAGTTCAAACAGTCTGTTGTTATTTGGAAGAATATACCACAATTTTAACCATCAGTTCTGTTACAATATCGTAGAGTTGGAGTTTCATTATACTAACCATGGAGGTTTTAACGTGTAGAACGTACCTTTTTGAAACATAAAACTGGGTGATCTGAATGTTCTTCAATCAGTAAAGTGCTTTCAATATTCCGTTTGGATTCGAGTGGTGAAACCGTTAACTTTAATATGAAATGGTATCACTTCACAGTGACGTTGTAATACTTACCTCTTCTCTGTACATTGGATTGGTCAAACGTTGCTGCTGTAAAGAGAAAATAAGCACATGATCACCTTTAAAGTGAGCAATTTCTAAAATTATGGCATTTGATGAACTTATTATATTCTATGTGATTATGAGGTCAATGCTCATCATCGTCCTTTAGTTTGTTAGTTTAAAGTTCATCAATTAACAAAGGGGCTAGTCATTTCGTAATAGTTACAGATGTAATCTTATAGTTTTATGAATGATGGATTGCACATAACGTATCAGAGATGAACAGGTAGTGCATAAGCATGAGCAGTATTAAACGACACACATGTTGCTATACATTTTTACGTATACAACTTTTTTCCACTAATAACGATTCTCGCACAGTCCTATCAGGAACTGTATAGACCGGATACAATCATGTGGACTGGAGGTACACTGAAAATAAAATTAAATGCACTTGTTTCTCACATATGCCTCTTCATAATCTAATGATATGCATATATCTAGTGCAACCGACATTCCACGTACTATAATTTACTTACAATATGTAATTACTACAAACATATATGAACCATGCCTCGTTATCCTCAATAACACTGATATAAATGTATCGAAATCTTCCTCTCTACGAAACGTAATAAACTTATTGTTATTTAACCTCAATTTTACCCTAATCATAAGTCATAATGATAACCATACATCTTACTAAATATCGCCTACTAGGCTACATATTTGGATGTAGTATCTCTCTCGCTTCTTCTAAAGCGGTTTTGTAGTTTCCTATCTAATATCTCAAACCACCCAACTACTGACAAGCAAAAACAGAACACGAAAAATGAGGATATTGGTAAAGTCAATTATTTTAGAATGCAGAACATATATTATCAGTACTCTGGTTTAAACCGACTCTCTATCACCTATTACCTGACCCTACTCTGTTATATAATTCAGTCATACGAATGACTTGAATAAACTTCATTAAAGATGACAACCTTTCTTTCAAACGGAAAGTGTTAAATTAGGGCTTTTTTCGTTTCATTTTAATGCATAGCTTACGAAGTCTGAATTCTCAGTTTAAGATGTTCACTGAATTCAAGTATTAAGTATCAAGTTTTGAATTCACCAATTTTTGTATTTTATTGTAATGAAGTTATTTTCGATTTTATAAAAAACGAACCAAATCATCCACGCAATGTTTACCTTGTAGTACATTGTGCTAATATGTAATTGGCCATTCTATCTTACAGAAGCAGAATAAATTATAACAAACTGTTCATTGTAAGAACTTACGATGACAAATCCAGTAAAAGGTTTAATGTGATTTATACTCCACCTGTTAATCCTAAAAGATGAATAAATCTGTTTTGGGTATCATTTGGTCTTTTTGTTAAATTATATTAGTAATATAAACATGTCGTTCATGTGACATTGAATACGACATATTTACTAATTGCTTCGTTTTTTTGTTTATTTGTCAATTTCTGACGGATTTGGAACGCTCAATAGTTTACTGAATTTGATGAAAACGAATACCATTATTAGTTGCATGATGTAACAGCGCCACCATATTTGCTGTTAGCTACTGGATTGTATTATGCAGCAATCCCTATTGGGAAGGAACCAACCCTCGAAGGAGATTGTTAAAGATACTCACCAACCAAGCACCTGTTCGAAGATCAAGAATGAAACCGTTATGACCAGTTGTATGTGGAAACCACTGAACTACAAGCAAGAGAAGGAAGAAGTTCTAAACTGATGATTTATATAAACATTTAAATATATTTTATATTGAGCGTGCGGCAAGTGGTATGACAGATATACTTAATTATTAAAGATCAACACAACGGAAAAATTCCACTTCACGACCGGTTTCATCCTTTTTGGGACTTATCAGGCGCATGTAGGAATCAAACCACGGAGATTCCTCTCGTGGACTGTACCACTAAGTTACAGTGATTCTACTGGTGTGTATGCGTCTATTATTCTTAAAAAAAACTAATCAAAAAAGATCTTGTCATAAGCATAAATATGATTGGTGATCTAATCTGAGAAAACGGCTAAAAAGGGTTCTTCAACCTTAATGTCTATGATTTCTAAATCTAACCAACACCATCTCACTTAAAATATTACAATTCAGTTCCAATTCACAAAGTCAGTCCACTCACAAACGAAAGAAATAACTTTAAAAGTGTTAACATAGTCATCACCTAAGAAACCGAATATGAAATTTAACATGATTATCCTAGAATGCTTGATCTACTGACTTAAACATTAAGAACCATTTTCCAATTAATAAACTGCAAGCCAATATAAAAGGTTAGAAAGATGTATCTTGTCGATATAACCAGAACTAAAATAATCTTGTTATGTGTCATTGTGCATGTTCGACTACTATTTATGGTAAAGCAAAATAGTTTTAACTTCACTATGTGGTAATAACAATCGAATCCGTTTTAAGCATATAGTTTGATAACAATTCGTTCCAACGATTCAATCTTTATATAGTCAACATAAACCACAATGTCACAAACAACAGAAACAGCACCATTTGTAGCTTCTTGATTGATAATTAAAGTTGAATACACAAATTTAGTTAAAGTGGCATAATGATGCACCATTTGGCAGCCAACGGGGACGTCAGTGAACCCCCTCCGCCCACACCGACTTCCTCTAATAAAAACTCGTTACAGATGGTAGAGCCTATATGGTGCCATGAAATATCTCACTCTTAAAATGGGATAAAACCAAGAAGGCTTCCGACACGTCTACCCATAATAACTTGCACAATTATTACAGGATAAAGTAAACCACGACCCACTGACATAATGACCACTGTTATCACGCACTATCCTGAAGTCCCCGTTGATAAGTAGCCTATGATGCTACGCTCAAGCAAAAATCTCAATTGAGTTCATAAATAAAAAAATATATAACTGTGTCGCCTTCATATCCCGATAGATTATTCAATCTAACTTATACCGTATAAGTCAGTCAACATACTTCCAATGACAGAGAATAACTAACTAGATGAAGCACAATACAAAGAATGATCTATAATATCTAATCATGTACTTTAAAAGTTTTATTCTATAATTATCTAAGAATCGTTTTTGTTTGATCTGTACCATTGTTCATTATTAACATTGCTGTAAGAGTAGCCAACTCTCGTCATTTAATTATGTGCATCGCATAAAGCCAATACTGGAAATAAATTACAAAGACATGTACTAAATATATTAAAGCTTGAATTTTGATCCTGTAATCGGGATCGTTGTGATTGAACAATTTCAGTATAACTTAAACCGTGGATCAATCAATTAAAATGTTTCTATAAGTGATACCTTTGACATTCTTTGATAGCCAATCCGAAGGAATTGATCCGACTGGAATTGATGCAGGTAGAAGACAGCAGAAGAAACTACGGGGTAATGAGAAAGACAGCAAGATCAAATATGAAAATTGATAAATTGAAACAATTTAAAATAAATTTGAACTAAATGTATTCCTCAACACGAGAAAAATACGTATGGCGTTAAATAAATTCATATGGATTATGGATTACTGTATACATCGTAATAAACGACACTCAGTTCAATTAAAGTAAACTCAGACAATGGACACATTCATAGTCTGAATATGAACGGACCTTCATCTTATTAACATCATTATCTGCAGCCCGCAGCCTCACACACTACACACACACACACGCACCCACACACACACACGCATTTGGCAAGCTATTTCCGCCAAAGAATCATAAAAAAGTACACTCATATAGTATTACGTTCTTTTAAGCTCAAAAAAATAAGTAGTGCTCAAAGTCGGAAGGCCGAACCCCGTCGCATGCCTAGGTGTTTTTTTCAGGTAGTATCACATATACTTAGTACATTATTACGTAGATTAATCAAATCTTCCACTCAAAGGAAAACAAACACTACGTAAATTTAACATTGAGTTAACTTGGTAATTCCAATTTACTGAGAACGCCAACGAATTGAAATATCATAAAGTATTGAAGAATGGTTGTCCAAATAATGGTAATATTTTATGCCAAAATGTGATGTTTTCTGCAAATATTAATGAAAAAACGAATTTTAATGGTTCCCACTTTGCATTGACACTTTTTCTTTTTCCTTTCTTTGGGGGGGGGGGGGGGTGGGTGGGTGGGTTATGGGATGAAGATATTAAAAAAGTATTCATTCCTATTTCATGGCTCTTAAATGGAATTCCGGTTGTATGTACAAATCCGGTGCATCCCTAACAAACTAACTTTCGGGGGATTTGGGAATTATTGTTTCTAATTGACACAATAAGAAATTATCACTGAATGAGACAATATATTAAGTAGTATAATGTGGCTGTGATATAAAAACGAACTTTTTATGTATGAATATGTTGATGTGCTTTATGTCCCTCTGGGAAAAAAAGATACACACGCAACACTAACAGAAAATATATGTCCCGTACTTCTGACAATACAGTTCAAAAAGACTACCTAAACAATTATTTCTAATTTATATTTTGATCGCCTTATCAAAGGTTACAAGTGTAACGATGGGTATTTATCAGTAAGAGAGGCATATTATTGTTGTTGTAATAACACCCACATTTAAAAGCACCCCTGATTAATGTCATTCTTTTCGTCTCTACACCTTCGTTATGTGTTTGACCTTCCTTCTATGTAATTGTAACCCGAGATAATAAATATTTAATAATCTTTAAGAGGCCTTATGCGGTGATTTTGTTATTTTCCGTTTTTTACTACTTGATATTCGCATTACAATAAACCACATTAAATGCTTGTTTTTGGGTTTCAACTCCATTAAGGAAATAAAGTCGAACATTTTCAAGAATTCCATTTTGGACTTTCATTCTCGACAACTGTAACTCGTGGAGGAAACGTGAGAAACAAGCATGGTGATGTGCATATTGTACGTAAATAAACGGGTTCCTTTGAATCTTATTCCAGTGGCGTGACATTGCAGCATAAATTAGTTCGAAATCACGTGTTGAATGTTGACCTGGGTTCGGTTTAAATTGCCTGAGTTCGATCTAGATCAATATGGTGTTGACACTGGATATTTGATTGGGAACCAAATGATGGCATCCAAGCAACGTGTTCGAGGATGACCTAACTAAGGACTATGAGGCAACAGAGTACGATTTCTCTGTAAGTATCCGTTCCGTCATGATATATGACAAACAACGTTCGAGAATTGAATGGGTTTCCTTGTAATCGTCAACGTTGTTCATATATTTTCTTATACTTACGCTAGGTTTTCTAGTCTGTGTAACTGCTGTACATACATCAATATATCAACAACCTCTTGTTGTGTAGTTTCTCTGCCGTCCTCTGTATATATGTGCATTATCTCTACTGATGACAGTCCTGATAGTCGTAAACCTGATTTTAGGATGATGTCACATTTATCCACGTGACTAAATGACTCGTTCAGGCCTAATAAACAGATTGGAATCTGATGGAATGAAATATTAGTGGTACCGATATTATTTATTTATTGAATTAAAAAGAATGGATAAAGGGAGTGTATGTTAAGGTTTACCTACAAATATAACTCAGAAATAGAGATCTGATGGAGTAACCGGTATAAAAGATGACGATATTGAGTAAGTTTACAGTAACATTGAGTTGTGAGGTAATCAGTTGTGTAGGAGAATAGAAATATTTATTAAATTTCTAACAGAAGATAAGTAACAATTTACCTATATAACAACCATACAAAGGAGTATCATAAACTGATAGATATTTAGTAAGTTCAAAATGAAATAAGAGTTTTAATTGCACTTAATTTACTTTATGACCAACCAAAATAACAAATAAGACTGACACGACACAAAGAGTACAGTATATCATCTTAAATATCCAACCATCTAAAGTATATATCGATGGTTCTCCAATGTCATACTCCAATGACTTCATAGCTACAATACTGGGGGTTAAACACTGCATCAATAAGTTATGTCACCATCGGAAGTTGATAACCAGCAACGCTTTAAGTTTGAATGATGGTTACATAATTTTGTATTAACTAAGCTCAGTATTGTTGCTAAATAAAGTACGTGTAATATCTGCAGAAACGAAGAAACTAATCTTAAACTCCTCTCTTTTTATTTTTGTTGTGTTAATTAAGTAAACATGTGACTGGTGCTAACCTGACATTCCATGTTTTAAGATACAAGGAAGGTTGGGCGGGGGGGGGGGGCATAGTCGGTCTAATGTAGCAGTGATTATCATTCTCCATTGGCTAAGTCGGCTACTTGAAATAAGTTGACAAAACGATATTTTCGTACAATTCTAGGTCAGTGTTTGAAAACGTCTCATCTGAAAAAGACTTTCGAGTTTGAAATCCGAAAACCATTAAAATACATTAAACTAAAAAAAGAACACAAAACGCATCATAATAATTAGTAAAGTAATAGATAAATTAAGCTTAACAACTATGCTCATGGTCTGTGTTTCTTGACATATAAGAGACTGTTGTTCGGCCTTTTTAAGAGAAGGGCCTCATTTGGTTGATGCGCTTGCAATAGGCCTACTGGTTGAGTAGAGATAATATGAAGATAATGTACCACGACTCGTGTGGCACTGTTAACATATCACTGTTATACAAAAAACAATTCTTGAGAAAATTGTCTTCATAAAATTCATAATCAGAAAATACAATTGCTCATATATTGCAAATATGAAACTGTCGTTATATTAATGGATACAGTTTCCAATATAAATATAATTTGAAAACCGGGAATCAGGGAAACAAAATATCAATGCATCAATTTGATTTCCAGCAAGGTATTTGCAGAATTGGATTTATTTCTTATTTCGATAATACCATAGGAATGTATAAGTAGACGGTGACTCTATGGTTAAAGCTGACTTATGTATATTTAACTGTTTGTACAATTAGATATAAGTATATCGTACACTGACTTACGTTATGACTTGATGCCTTCTCAAGGAGCTCTATGGTTGACCTCTGTTGCGACTCACTGTCATCATTAGCAATAGTCACGATCTCTAAACACAGCTTAGTGATAGTATCAACGTCATCAGCCTAACAATTAAAATGATACACAGGAAATAAGTAAGATATAAATTGTACATGTACTCCCACGATGGACCTTGACCTTCCCGTTAAATAATTATTATATGAAGTTAATATAAATATAATACATTGGGATTTGTTTCAGTTTATTTCTACATTGAACACTGATAATGATTAGCACATGGATATTGATGGTTACTAGCTTTACTAAAGAATCGCGAATTATTTGTCTGTTTAAACTAATATCACTTCTATGACTTCAGATTTTGACTGTAGCTTATTTTAGATACAAGGAATGGTAAAGTGCATCAGAGAAGATGTAGTAGGCTAACAGTGAAGTTTGCTAAATAATATGTAAAACAAGTACGAAACCCTTGAGAGACATTGACTCATCATTAGGTATTTTATCGGGTTTCACTGTGTATCATAGCCATGCACACTTACCTTAATCCACTGCCCAGAATGGAGATCCAAATAACTGCCAGCATTTTGTGAGAAGACTGTACAGGAGAGATAGATATGTACATGTTGGAGAATGTTTAATAATTGTTTATATCTTTATGTATACTAAATAAAAACCTGGAGTGACACTGAGGTCAAAGATAGACGTTTAATGTATTTGCTATTAAAGTGTAGTATTGTGTTAAACACTCTAGCTCCGATAAAAATGGTCAAGAAATGCGGTGACCATGACAACAATGCGTTACCTAACAGAGAAGTAACGAATTTAATCATCTTTGTTTTTTGTATTTGTTATAAATGTTGGTACATCTTTGCTAAACTTAACAACAATCAGCGAACCAGCTAGGGAGATGAGAATTCTCCAGATGTGATACGGAAAGGTTTCTATTTGACCTAATTTAACTCTTGTGTCATTGAGTTTGAACATATCTGCATATATCATCAATCTGTGACAAAGGTATTATCACAACATGACTGTTGATTATGTTTACCGTGATATACTTTTAGTACAGGCAGAGCCTAAATGAACCTAAAGTGATCATAATAACTATTGTCATAAATATTAAAGCATAACAATATTTCTTCATTTTATTATGTAATAGTGGTTTAGCAAAATATTCACAGAGGGGAGAATGATGTCATGCAATGCGAACTGCCCCCCCCCCCCTCGCTTACGGGTAAAAGAACCACTGTATGGTCGGAAATCATTGACTTCGCAAATCGCTTCATAACTCGCCAGAAATGTTGCAATGGTATACAGTTTCATATGTGACTTTGAAAAAAACATATTAGAGACAATGTGACTAGCAAATCTAAAGTAGGCTCCTTTAATAAGTATCGTCTGCCCTGCATAGGCTAGGCTACAGAGATGTATTGACCTGGTTAGGTCTCGTTAACGGATATTGCTATACCATGCCTCGGCTAGTGTGAATAAATGTTGATGTTTAAGGCAACATATTGACCATATAAAATTAATATACCTAATGTAGCATTACTATTCGTAGGCATACATGTAAGATAGTATACCTACTGTGTAGTACATAATACGGGGTTAGGTTCACACACTCATTAGCCTAACGTAAGGAGGTGACTGTGTGCGATTACCATGATTCTGTTCAAGTATCATTATAGGACATGATAAAATGGTGTTCTAAATAATTAATGACTTCAAGGCTTAAAAACTACTCTCTTCTATTTGACACCGCTTTATAACCTCAATATAAACGATTCACCGTATGGTTACACAGCAATCGGCTTGGGCCCAAAATAATTTTAAAAAGTGTAGTTTTTCCATCACCGTGTTTGTATTGTGTTTCAAGGTGAAAATGGTCGGTACCAAAACAAATATAAAGTAATATATGATGTAAACGTTGAGTGAAATCACATTATTGCGAACTCCATTGACATCCTGCTTTGTCATAAAATCCAATTTACTGAAAATTTATACATATGATAAAATTGCAACGTATATTAAGTAGTAAGTATAGGTTCAATTTATACCTCAATTAAACTAGCATTCAAATGCTATATAACTATATTGTTGGAATAGTGTTGCTTGCTTGGTGGCCTGGTGGCCTGGTAGCGGGAATATATGTTGGAAGTGATTGTGTGAATCTTTATAACTTGCAAATTAGGGTTGCAATATTGTCATAGTAAGTAAACTAACTAATATGTTAGACCGACGTTCACGTGCCCCAGTAATCTAGTCTTCTGTAAGTTATTCTCATGTAATACAAGGTGAACAAGACAATATAACTGAGTAAAATATGTGAGAGGAAGTAAACTAAGAAACCCTTTTGGGCTTAATCGAATAGACTACTCCCATCAAAGAAAATAGAAAACCTTAACACCTTAAAAAAGAACTCCACCCCTCCAGAAAAAAAAATAACCTTAACAAATAAGACAAATAACACTACCCCCCCCCCCTAACCACTACCACCAACTCCCACCCCTTACAACGGATACAATCAATAAAGGCTGTCATAGTAATTTTTCAGTTTTCGCCTGAACGAAGCCACGGAAGTATAGGAATTCAAGTTGATCGGAAGATTTTCCACAAAGAAATAGATCGATATCGGAGGCTTTGCATGCTCTTTGAATTACGACAAAAGGAGACACGTAAATGACCAGCTTGTCTAGTATTATAATTGTGAATAGAGTGACCAATTGTATAAAAAGGTAGCAAAAGAACTTGGAAGCAGATTGTTCAAAGCACGGTAAGTAAACGTCAGAACATTTAAAGAAATGAGATCAGTGAACTTGAACACGTTTAAGGAGGAGAATAAATTACTGGTATTATCACGTGGAGCTGAAGACGCCATGTGCCTCAAAGCCCGTTTTTGGAGAATGACAAGCTTATTAAGGTAAGTATTGGAAGTACCAGACCAAACTGAAGAGCACTACGATAGATGTGGAAATATACTACTATAGTAAATAGATCTTAGAATTTTCCTTGGAAAGGTATATTTTAACTTAGATAATAATATAAATATTGTCAGAGTATGTGAACTAACGAATAGGTTAGACGTTACGACTATCTTCACCATTTTGAAATGTTATGCATATGCCCCAGTAATCAAGTCTTGTGTAATGTATTCTCTGTGACTTGGTTAATGATGAGTCACACAAAGTATTCCTCACTGAGCCTGTAAAAATAACAATCATGAATGTGTGCCTCAATGTTCTTATTAATTCTTGTATCCTATGAATGCAGGATGTTGAAAGTAACGTATTGTCATGGAACAGACTGCATATTTTTACATTCATTTATAGGTCCTTATGCAACTAGAAAACTTAGACTAAATATTTCGTAGTTTTAATCGTTCTATGGTTACAATGTACGTGGGGAAAACCAAGAAAAGAATTGGGTTGTACTTCTATTAAATTTGCTTTTAACCCTGTTTCAATTGCTGAGTGTCACTGATTTTGAGTTTATACACTAAGGGCAGGAGTAACATGTTCCTAATTATGTATATATACTGCAGTACTGACATATATCATAGCATGACAGAGTTTCTTAGTTGTTTATTCATCTTATGGAACCTTTTTTTCACGATAGTCCATAATAGCATTTTAGTAAAAATTAGGGCTGTATATTTAAGAAAATATATAGTACTGTAGCCGGCTTTCCCGTCAATACGGCTACGACCAAATATTGCTTTCTTTTGCCTTACAAACAAGTCTCACGCTTTTCAGTGTTATTCACTCGTTCAGAAATCAACCATACAGTGTGTCAACATTCTACCCTTTCTAGTTATTTTGGTTAACCATGTTATGTTGAGCGTCGGGTATAAAATAAACCTGATCATAATATATAGGAAAGCATAATCTATCGATTGTTTGGTTTAATGATTGATTAAGTATAGCTCCTGGTATCGATAAGACAGTAAATGACACCTAAAGTATACAGCCTGTACCTATAACATGAATGTCTAACAGTAATGTTATAGTATTATTGGTAGCTGGTAAATGGCTTTCATGACATTACTTGTAGTCGTACAGATAACTTACAGAGCATAAAACGCATACAAACAACATGAAAAATGTTTCTCTTTAATATTTATTGGCTGATTATTAGCTAGAGAAAGCCCGACACGGAAATCTATTTGTGATATATGCACACCTTAGCAACATAATAAACATATCAATTGTGTTTTTTTTTTTATTACCCTTAACATTCGATGTCTTTAATCTGATTGGAATAGAATTTTGATGGATTGATTCTGGTAGTGGACAGTTGAGAAACCTGAAAGGAAATAGAAGAATTTTCTAGTTCATTTTTCATTCATAGAAATTTAATTTTCATGAAATCAATAATTCTCCTACAGCAAAGCTAGACCTGTGTTCCGACGAAATGTTAAGTTTTTTTAATAAATGTAAATGGAGCCGAGCGAGGACGGAATAGCTTCCATAATCCAGCTTGTTTAATTATAGCATCGCTATGCGGATTGTGCTATCCGTGTACCAGGTCAAAGATCTCTTATAACAATAATGTGGACATATCATGTATTTTACACTGTTATTAATACCTACCAGAGTTCACGAAAATCCTTTGATTGTTCTGCATAGAGTAATAAACCTTTAACATCTTCCTCTGTCAAGTCTCTTCCTTTCTCTGTTTTTAATGTTATCCTGACTACTGTAGAAAGATTACCCAAAGAAAGACCAGAACGAAGGACGATATTATCCTTATCAGCCTTGCTGAAAGATTTGAACAGATAAAGATCAACAATCGGGATCTGCGGGAAGAACAAAAGAAAGATGAATCAATTAAACAATCAATTAATAAAACCGAGATGGCAAAAAGATATATGCATCAAATAACTATGATGTTATTGTTAATGTTTATTGAAGAACATAAACTAATTGATGAACAGAAACGAACTTTGAACTTAAGATTGATGGATACATTTGAAGATACATCGTTGAATTGATCGCGCATTTTATAATGTCCATCAGTTTAATTTAGTTTAAACAATAAGTATGTTTATTGAATATTTATTTTGCAGCTACTAACAATATGTCAGATATTGACTGAGTAGAACAATTTCCACAATTTGTATAACACTTTGTTTCCTCTGTCCAGTGCTGTGCATACTACGCCTAGGTACTCTGGTTTAAGGAAAGGTGATTGACTTTTCAAGACTCAAAGTCGGACCGTTAAGAGCTTGATAATAATTGTTAACCAGAATATGTAATTAAAGTAGTGTGACATAATGTAGAGAAGGTAGTGTGAAATAATGTAGTTAAGGTAGTGTAAAATGATGTATTTTTGAAAGGGATGCGAAATATGAAACTCCACAGGAGGTTTGGTTATGGTGTAAATAATGCAGCACCTTTGCATATGATAACAAAGATCGTGTTGGGGCATATTGAAAACTGAAAACGAATTAATAAGGTAGAAAGGGTCAGTGTTCATTTGTTGGTGCATTTTGAGGTATATTTAGAAATATAAATCAGGTCTATATAACTAACCCTATGAAGGCAAGGTAAATCATATTTTGTGTCAAGTTGCAAAACAAGGAGTTTACTCCGGTAGCAATGGTTCAATTGTCCCCTTCTGAATTCCCCGGTTGAACCATTTCTTCCGGTCGCAGGGAGGGGGGATCTACCCCCCCCCTCCCTACCCACCCCCTTGTCTTTGCCCCATCCACTGAAATAGTGATTTTTGTTCCTATGATATTGGCGTCTCATCCTTGCTATATGGATATTAAATTTGTTTCCTCTCGATATTAATTGTTATTAGTTGTTAGTACAGTATTCAACCATATTGGACAGTCCATCATTGATATTGAATCGCCCCTTCTGTTATTTTGACGCCATTCTGCATTAATGTCAAATTGACCAGGTCTTTTAAACTTATTGACGTCCTATCATGGGAATTGCTACTCAGCGTATCTCTTTAGTACGACGGTGTATTTTAGTTAAGTTCTTTTTTTTTCTCTGGTACAACCTGAAGCAGTGAAGAAACTTGAATAACAAATGTAAACAAATAATTATTTATACTATAAGGCCCTTGAACACTCATTGAGATACAGTAAATGTATGGTATTTACGACATGTGCACCTTGTCCCGTTTATCTACACACAAGTACTTGAACCGCTATTGTAAACATAATCAGTAATGTTTGACAATTTTCGTGCGTGTATCGAGGCCGAGGTGGAGGGGCAGGAATGTATGAAATGGTGGGATGGCATCAATCAATATTATTTATCCAAACCAAAACTGAAAACTTTAAAGGCAGTGAGGCTAGGTGTATTTTGAGCTGTTGACAACAAAGCAACCCCAGGGCAGAGAAGTTTAATATACCATAGCCCATGTTATATGTAAACAGCGATGCGAGGACCTAAGCCATTCTCATGTTATAGTCTCCATGCACTTATTGACGGGAACTGACATTTCATACGGGGAAAACAACTTTCGCAGAACATTTCATTCTTAGGCTTGTTACGAAGATAATATGTCCAACATACGCCGCATACAGTGGCGGAGCGTCCATACAGTCAGGGGGGCGGATGCCCCCCTGACGGACTCAAATGGACTGCTGGCGCCCTTTTCAGCTTTTTACTACTTTTTACTTATTCGCGTTTATTGACTTTTTATTGCACTCTCATCTACCTATTGACATTTGTCATATTCTGTTGGTGTAATTTTCTGACAAAATGGCGACGACACCTATTTATTCTTCGTTTATCTGCAAATTAGCAAGGCCCGGAGAGGGTCATTTCCAGCGATCTAGGGAGTATCTTTACTCAAAAAATTTATGTGCGCTTCGCGCCAACCTGTGGTGGCGCTCCGTTTAGATAGTGTCGATAGCGCCCCTACAGACCATTCTTGAACCCCCCCCCCCGACCAAAACCCCTAGCTCCGCCACTGGCCGTATATGTAATGTAGTTAGTCTTCTCAAACAACAGTTTGAGCCGAGAAAGGAATTGGTCGCTTTGGGTGGGTCACAATCCCCCACCCCATTAATTGGACGCCAGCATCGTCAAGAAAATTCGCCTAATATACTTCTTCAGTCCAGTCGAATGATCTAAGCACCTCTGAATACAGTACCTCTATCACGAACTTTCGAATTCCGTACAGTGCATAATTGCGTGCTTGTGTGTAAGTGTAAACGATGGAGCTAGCATATAACCGAACGTAAAAATAAGGTTGCCAGTTTGACCGCTCGTTTACTAGCCAAAACGAGAATTTTGCATTGGATTTTTTTTCAAATGGCTTGACCGTTAAAATTTCGAAGCGCCGGCGACACAACTGTTTTATGACTTCACAGAGTAAAATACCACTGACCGCCTCACTTTTACCCTCCTGGCCCTACATATTTGAAAACAGAGTCACACCCATTTGTCGTTCTTCACTTGTAATTACAATGCAGCATCAACCTTCATCCGTAATGTTATCTGTGTCTATCCTATGTCTGTCTAACTTCACGGTATTGTTGCCATGTTTAATGCACTCCGACTGTACGGAGTCACCCAGGCCAGTAGCTAGGCTGCTGCAGGGAGAGACCGTTCCCTTACCCCCTCCATCCGCAGACATACTGTGCCCTCCTCCACTTGGCAAAATATCTTTAATTTGACCGGTTGTGTCACGAAAAAATTATAACCCTGCGTAGAACTAAAGTTACAGCTACGTGGAAACACGCATCACCTGGCTGTTATATTAAGTTAATGTAGCCTAACTTAGTTCATACTAAAAGATAATGTGTATATATCACTGTGGTTGTGTCTGTGCGTATAGTGCTTCATAAGTATGGTTGGAAGAGTAATTTGTTAGGCCTACACTAACTTTTCTCATTTGAAAAAGTACTTAAAAAAGTACTTCACCAGTTAGAAGGGTGGGCTACTTTACTGTTCTCTTAAACATGGTTTATGCGCAGAGGCAGTCGTAAGGGATGGTGCTGGAACCCTAATAACATTTGACAGGGTCAGAGTGAGTCTTCTCCTTTTATTTACATTTCATACTTTGACTTACTCATTTTTGCCATGAAGCGTTGTAAACATAATAGCCTTCTCAGCTACCAGTGGCTTTATTGTAAGGCCAGTGCCGTGTCCTGCGGGGTCAGAGGAAGTTGTCCCTGAGATTCCCACTTCCTTAATACAAACAGGCCAATGCTTATGTGAACGCCGGGACAGTGTGCGTTATTTCAGTTAGCTTTAGCGACATTTTTAACGTATAATCTTGTTTTCCTCTACAAAGGGATTTTAACGACTTTTTTCTTCTTATTTAGACATTACATATGGTATGGATAATATAATGTTGGATAATATTGGTGTGGGCTCAGCATATCTTTAAGTACATATTCAGCTATAAAAACTTAGCGTTGCACTCAGCAACAAACAAACAATGTATTGCTTTTTGAAGATTAGTGTTCAGATAACCAACTTTTTAATATATGTTGCACAATAACTGATAAGTATGAATGAATATCACTTTAAAGAAATTTAATTGTGAAAAATGAATGTTTAATTAACGTCATTATTAATTACTTTTCATGAAACGATATTTGGATCTAACCCCTAGTAAGGTAAATACTTTTTTTTGTATTGGAGGCTAACATTTTATATCGTACATATTGTGGGTTTGAGGAATTTTGTAAAAATGGATGGTGCTTCGATGCAAAACGGTGCTATATTTTACAACGTTAATTTGAATTTACGACTGCATAGGTTATACCGCGTGTACATGTGACATGCTTTTGTAATATTTTGTTATGCCAATGGCAAGAGGTTTGCTGCGTCCCCCTCCCTGGCTGTTTTTTTTTTCCGGAAATGCTCCAGAACTAAATTTCGTTGTGCTCCTGCTCTACCTCTGTATCGATTTCATATCCTAGTGGGGGGGGGGGGCGAAATTTGTCTTACATTCGTTCTAGGGAGGGATTCGGAGAGTATTTCCTCTCTCCTTCAGAAATGTTGTTTTGGTATAAGGGACCTAAATGTAAATGTTGCTATATTATCGATCCTTCCTTTTAACTACAGTTGTGAAATACAACTTTAAGTCTTGCCTTTGTTGATTTCATATCATTGTTATTCATAGTGAAGTTTAACAGTTTGCGTTAGACTTTAATATATAATATTCCTCTCCTTTTCTAAATTGAGTGAGAGATGCAACTTATTGCGATAACAAATATTTTAAAATAATTTCATTACGCTAGGCCTTTAAGTCATTACAGAAAATATGATGAAAAGAAGTAAAGATAAGTGATGGTTTTACATGCAATGAGTTTAGCGAAATCACATGTTGAAATCCTCATGGTATGACTAATGAAATCATATCTCATAAATAAGCGAAACTTTTGTAATACATAGAAAGTAGTTAGTCGAGAAGGGAGCTTTAAACCTTTCATTTATTGTCCCTTGTTCAACACTTAGTTAGGTGTTAAATATTTCTGCCAGTGTTCCTATTTGCGTAATTGTATACACAGTCAACATAAATGATATCAATAAAATACCAGGGATGGGGAATTGGTCGGATTAGTGTGAGCTTATCACAAATAACTTTGTACAGTTTGCATACAGGTATATCGCATATTACCGATTAACTTGAAAGTCGAATAAATTTTGTTTGCTTTTTTTCCTCAAAAAGCTAAAAGAATTATTTTCAGTTTTTGTGGAATATTCGATTCAGAGCTATAAAAGCAATTAAAACGCAAACACCGGTATCGCTCTCATTTCTAAGGGAATATCAGTTTAAAGCGTAATTGATGAAATGTATACACAGAGAAAGTCTTACTTACATTACATTTAGACGCAATATCCAAGAGCTGTATAGAAGATCTTTGAAGTAGCTTGCTTTCGATATTGGAGAGAAAAAGCACCTTCGAGCAGATATCTCTGACACTTTTCTTGATGTCATCATCTATCTCTCCAGCTTTTTCCATTATGCAGAGTATTGCAAACTTGTCACCGTCTTCCCTTCCCTTCAAGTATTCTATTATCTTGCTCCCAACTGTAGCGTCAATCCCACAGCTGAATCGAAATAGGTATTGAAGATCGAATGGGTCTATTTTATCAAGAATTTTTTTCACCTTATTTGCATTTTTGGCAGCAGCAACCTTAATTACCAATGCAAAAGATGCATAATATTCACAGAAGAGCTTGTGATAGAACCTTGCTTCGGTCTTCGTCCGTATGTGGTTAGCTGCGGTCATTTCATTTGTGACGTCAGCTACTTCTTCCTCTACCAAGATACCAACTAAGATATAGTGATCATAAAACCCTTGACCAAGTCGTTTACCGAGTTTCTCCCTACCCCATGATAGTTGTTGGTTTTCGTTACTGATGCCCTCAAACGCTACATTACTCAGTTCAGTATGCTCAATTTCATACTCACTCATGTGCTTCTTTGTGTTCTTATCCAGAGATTTCTTTCTCATGTGATTATGGAAACATCGGATCATGTGGCGAAAAAATTCTGTTACCGATTTGAATGTTTGGAAATATTCCGTCTCGTGAGTCATGTGAGCAAACATAACAAAGAAGATAGGAACCTGACATAAGTCGTCAAGTATCGGGTTAGCTTTCAAAGCGCGCTTAATTTCCTCAACAATATCTTCGTCATCTTTAGCAATAGCCTTACGAATGTACTGATCACGTGCTTTCTCGTCAAATCCAACTAATCTCACTCGCTTAGTATTATATCTATCATAGTCCTTTGGAAGATATCTGGTTGTTAAGGATACGTCAAAATCCTCAAACAGATCATTTGTAATTATTCGGTCTACGTCACTTCCTGTACGTTTGTCCTTATCAGGATACTCATCATATCCGTCCAGAAGTACCTCAACAGAAGAACAACTTTCAATTATATTTTTAATATCACTGGATTTGATTCGCGGTTCGTCTGGTACCAAGAAAAATTTGATTGCTTTGTAGATAGATTTGACATTCCCAAGCTGCCTTAACCGGAGAAGAATCAGAATTTCTACGTCTTTCAGAGGTGAACTTTCTACACCGTTGCACCAATCATATGCAAGCTGCAGGGATACAGTTGACTTGCCATACCCGGCATCTGCTTCTATGATGCGACGGGTGGATTTAACTCGGGAGTCTGTGAAGATATCTCTGTAAGAATTCACACGTACCCATTCGCCACCCTCATTTGCTGTTCCTCTAACAGAATAGAACTCTGTACCTCCTTCTACAAATACCTTATCTACACAATATAGTCTCTCTTTAATGTACGGTATTGGTTGGATAGCGTCGTATTGTGTTCTATATTGCTTTTTCAAGGCATTTACTAAAAGAGACGTTTTGTCTGTGAAGGAATATAAAAGTCGAATTTACGTAGAAAAGTTACAATAAATGACGCAATATATGTACATGATTACAGAAATTAATATACAAATAATACATGTGTTAACGTTCTGAGACTTTATCAAAAGCTTTAGGTGAGTCTATCGAGAAGGTGCAAAACGTAACTTAAAGTGCAACCATATATTAAAATGCTGTGCTTACCAGATGGTTTGCAAGTAACAAAATACAACTCTTCCTGTAATTGAATAATGACTATGTAGGTAACCTAGAGGTTTACGATCAATGCAAATTTCGGAATATTTGAAGATTTATAGTTGTTGAATACATAGTAAAGTAATACTTAATTGAAAACGAGAAATTAATCTTATCATTCATAAGAATAACTTTTATTGTCCCATTTAATATTGTATTTCAACTCTGATTTATTGTATGTTTTATTATTTTGAGGAGGCCCTATCAAGGGTTATCCAATATATTGTCGTTTATATATGAATTACTGTTCCTATGTTGTGTAAGTATTTAAGAAACAAGGCTGAATAAAAGAAAGGCGATCATTTATTAATAATTTATAGCAAAGAAATCACAGTAATTCTCGCATAACAGAACATGGTCATTAAAGTGCAGCAATACATGAAACAAACCTTGCTCTCCTGTAATTGTTGACGTCACGTTATCAGTTCTAACGACAAACTTGGGTCTTTCAGTTGACTGTGATGACGTCACAGAAGCTTCAGCCGCTTGAGCAGATGATGATAGTGACGGTTCTTCATATCCACTGGCTTGTTTATCCGATGAATCCACATCTAATGTTTCAAGCTTTGACCTAACGTTGTCCATTCTCATGAACAGTCATCACCGAACTGTGTGAAAGGATACCTTTGTGCATGGAAATATGGAAGTGTTCTATTTTATACGTTTTATTTGCAAAGCTCGTCCACCTTTGACAATCAGAAATGCTAGATACACAGTTTGGCAAGTGGGGAATTTAATTTGCGCATTGCGTTATTTTTTAAATAACGAAAACTTTTTCATTCGGCGTCAACGCGATTTCTGGGTGATATTAACCAACTTGATATTAGATAATGACCAATTGTCTTAATGTAACCAAGCGATGCTAAGGAACCAAATGTTTAACACTACGGAAAATACAAGTGGTATTATAAATGCACGACAGCAGAAAACTTAACCGTCCGATTGAACTAATATTCGACCACTGAGTATATTTGTAATATACCTACTATCAATAAAAGGGATTTATTTTATCAGACCACTAGAACTTTTATCTGATTTATATGAATATCTGTTTACACAAGAGATACCTGCGGACTGACATGATAGGATAAGGTTAACTTTCGGAATTTTAGTGAATATACCTATTTCGTCACTGTTGTGTTGTGGAGGGGCAGGGTAGAGATTTATGAATTATTGCTTTCGAATGAAGAAGTTTCGTTGCTCTTCTGGTCATTTTTATCAAAAACCACAATATTGACCACATGAAAGACACAAGCTTAGCAAGACCTATAAGATTAGCGAAAAGTTGCAACCCAAGGGAGTGTTTTTAATGCGAAGTTTATATTTTCTGTGAATGTTTTCTTTGAGTCATTGTCAGATGAAGGCAATTCACTGGTCATGGTTTGTGTATACAAAGTTGTTGAAAACATTGCCTCATTTATACACATAAAAAGGAAGACGTTACTGTCTAGTGGAATATGGTACTACTCTCTGACCCCCAGCAATATAAATGTTTTTTTTTTGTCAATTACACTACTCTTTTGCAAAATGAAGTTTATCTTACATTTCTAAACATTTGCTATTATTAGTTGATATTGTGTGCAATTAATGTTGACAAAATAGAACAAACAAGGGTCATGTGAGGTCAACTTAACTTATGTATCAAAGAATACGTTTGAGTGATATCGCGATATGTATTGTATCATGCTATTGTATCTAGTTCAATCAAATAAATCAAAAAGTAATCAAAAAGCCAACAGATATATGTCCTGAACGTTTCCTTATCTGATTTATGTTTAATTGTTTGTTGCAAACAATCGTTCTTTGGACCGAATCCATTGAATGAGGATGAACTTTCGGTTTACATCGTAGAGAATCGGGACAATGTACTATCTTTACAAAGCAAGTGTCTAGAAATTCATGCGTAACAAATGTGTCAGACCAAGAAAATGGGTATAGTTAATGAGTTTAAAATAATCTCATTGAAAACACTGTCGGATATGTTTCAGCAATATATTGACTTACCTTTACAATGAAGGATTTATTACAGTTGGAATTAATCGGCATCCTTTGAATTAAAGAAGTTCCAACAATGAACAGTGTTCATGCAGTCACCACAAAGGTCGACATCTTTACAAATTGTAACACTGAATGCTAAGCGCTACGGAATATGGCGTACGTGACTTGCTGTCGACCATTCATCCCAGTTTGTTTGCTAATACAATCCATATCGGAAATTTGAGATTCAATTGTTAACATTATAGGTTATGACTATATAACCGATAATAAACAAACAAAAACATTGTAAGGTATCTCTTCAGTTTAATGATTTGACACTAAAATAGATCACTGCCTCCGTCAACACTGTTAGATGCAGGGTTGGTGAAACGTACAAGTTATAGCAATGATTTATCTTCAGGAACGCTAGAATACGCAGAGTTGAGTTCTTGAAATATCCGCGAAACAGGATTCAAGATACCGCCAACTCTTGAAATGAGGGCGCTTTCTTAATCATGTAATACAAAGACCAAACTCATCAGAAGACCCATTTGTAGTTTACTTCTGGAAGTTATTTCGAGACACGGCATCCGTTTCAACATATAAATAGCATAACAATATTACTAAACAAGTATATGTTTATTTTGCTGACATGTTCTTTTCACTGGAATGTGATGCCAGATCTAGTGATTTTGCACTAGGGAATAAGGCCAAAATTAGCCTCCTATTGTTCCTGTTTGTAACACAAAAACAACCAAGTTGAATAAGCGGTATGCAGCTTGCAAATCAAAACCCTGTAGGAATGGTTATATTCGATGACATTATGTGTGTCTAACACACGGTGGGCGTGGGTTGCGTTGAAAACCCGACTTTTGTATGTCTACACTAAGCTAACATATGTTGAAATTGATATACATTGTTTTGTGCTTCGTAAACCCATGCAACCCTCAAACACAATCTTGTTTTAATGGAGTTTACGACCACTATAAGTTAATTTGAATTACATAGCTTGGCTTTGTGATAACACAGATTGTAATCTCTAGTTGTTGTTTCTTAGATATGTAAATATTCTGACCGCGTTGACAATACCGGGAACACCAAGCGTTGTTTTCTAGAGGGGGAACTAACTTGAGCTAATCTAATAATATAATCCTCTCAAACTATAAGCAACTTGGCTACTAGAAACAGGTAACGTTCTGCCAGATAATAAGAGGACATACTGCACATTTAATGTTTCTGTGTCTTCTATGTCTTCGATGTATGTTCCATCTCCGTTCCATTTATTTTCATTTATTTTTTCTTTTGTGGTGGAAACAATGTAAAATGGCATTGCATGAAGAGTTACCCGGAACAACCTAAATGCCCTCTTTATACGCAAATTGACTCCAACAAATTAAGTTAATGCATAATAGCACTACTCGTATGAATGGGTGTCATTAGAAAGGTATTCTGCTGCTTTGGAAAGGCAACTGAGTTATGTTATTTTTTATTCGGTCAATTGTGATGTAATTGAACAGTACTACAAAAAGTAGAAATACATCAAATAAGTAACAAATTTTCCTAGCAAGTATTTAACAATTTCACCAACGTTTAATCTCCAATGAATAGTTTGTTACATTATGATTATCGCATATACACTGATAAATTCCTTCATGTATCAAAGACACGTCATTAATACGTAGTGAATTGCTAGAATCAAGTGAAATAGTGCCTTTGATAGGACTTTTAATGCTCGGAATCCAATTAAAAACAGAAATTCGCTCTCAAATTTCCGATTTTTGTTTTGCCTCGAACCGCAACAATTTTCTAATATAACGGATTATAATCTTTCTGACACGATGAAATAATAACCCAAACTGTATTGGATGCGGTACATTATAACAGTAAGACAACTTGTGTTAATGGCAAGGGACATAATTAAATCAATACATTTAATACGATGGACGACGAACAGGAACGAAGGATACCTTAATGCTTATATTTTTAAATATTCAATAGGTTGATTTTTCAATTTAAACACTGTAGAGAATTAAACAAATTATGGCAAATCAGATAGTTAGCATTGTGGTTGACGAAATAAATATGACCAAGAATATCTGTAATCTTAATATAAATCTACGGAAGCCGCTTAGTGCTTCTGTGATGATGACGAATATACGTTTTGTACAAAGTACACACATTGGCTGAAGAAAAACAATCTTAGATATTACTCCTTTCTGTAATAACTTGACAAAAACCCGGCACACACCAGAACGTTACAGCGATCACCTCTAATCAATATTATCAATATTATTAACTTAGTAACCGTTGGTACATCATGGATTATTGTGGTATGCAAGATAGACATGATATAGAGATATTATATTGCATTCATCCGATAACTAGTTTGTTTTTCTAGTTTACTACCCATATGTCAATAAATACTGAATAAATTATGAAAAATATAAACATGACTAAGGCCTTGATGTGGAAACGTACCTATGCCTACTTTCTATCACCCCATATTTATTTAAAAAATAACTAAAAGTTACACCCTTTTGCACCCCTTTTTGGTGATTATAATGACCATTTGAGATTTAGAGGTAGGTTTCCTGCAAAGTATACTATTAAAGTCTACTTTTTGAAATTTACAACCATTGGCTTCTTTGAAAAATCAATTTGATAGTAAATCGAAAATGGATTTGTCAAACATTATGCATCGAGGATGCATTTCGTTTAAAACAAATGAAATATTTGTGCAGTTGTCTCTAAAAGTGGTCACACATCACACTGACCGTCGACTTCCATGTGAACCCCTCCCCCCCCCTCCCTCCCAAAACGACCCAGACGCAATCCTCTTTGTGGTAGCTAATGATGAATATATACATGTAATTCTTAATATACTTGTTCTTAAAACATGAAAGTGAGTTGCAAATTCGGGTTCCATTGGAAAGCGCATTCCATGCAAAGGATGTCGTATACGCAAGCTTAAAAACAAGGTAAACCGTGATAAGCGGAAACATCTAGACTGCCTTTTATTATGGTCATGTGTGTCACAGTAAAACAAGACGGAATTGTTAAAATATGTGGGAGCTATATCGTTTTGCGGTAAGCAACGCAGCATCCTGAACATGGATTAGTTCTGTTAATTTCAGCAGATTGAGTGAAGGAAACAATTGCTAGTATGGTTATATTTTACAGAATAAATATGCCGGACCGCCTTCTTTTGAAGTGTAACACGTCTGTTCAAGTATGTCTTAATTTGTCCGGCCCAGACTTTCAGATAGTAAGAAATGTGATGTAAAATTAGTAGGTTGGGTATAGGGAACGAAGGATTTTCCTAGGTAAATAATGTTTTAATTTTACTTTGTTCTTTGGGAAACTTTAATATTTATAGTCAATATGAGGCTTCCATGTAAGGCCCAGTCAATAACAACACATTTAAACTTAATACTACCGACACAATGCAGTGAATCGCCATTCATGGATAGTTTGATGTCATTTTCACTAGATCTCTTTCCAATATTAGTCTTAATAAATAATAATAAATTTGTCTTCTCTATATTAAGTGACAGCTTGTTAGCTGAAAACCATTAATGAAATTTAATTTTATGCATCACAGATAGTGTTTACTAAATATTATAATATCTTGTCGTGAACAAAATTCTAGTGTCGTGTGCAAAGAAAACAATAGTGCAATATTTGAAACATAAGATTTGTCATTGACATACAAGATAAATAGTAAAGGTCATGAGGTGTATCCCTCGGAAATCCCAAATGTTACGCTTCATGATTCATAATGGACTCCATTATAAATACAAACTGCTTACTATTGGACAAAAGGCTCTTAATTCACTCTAAGCTAACACCACTAATACAGTATTGATAACGTTGCTGCAATAGAGTTGCGTATTCAAACGTATCACAAACCTTATATAAGCATTTCATAAGTCTTACTTGTATAATAAAGGTACAACCACCTTCATATAGAACCATGTGTGTTATGTTGATTTAATTTGGGTGTACCTTACCATGCCATAACATAATCCAGCGATTCATACATGGCGACGGTTTTGATCACAATCTGCTATTTGTTTTATTATTGCGATACTCTTGAACCACAATTTTGACTTGCACGACGTTATGGTTTACTTTCCTACCGCACCAAGTTACGAACTAGCGAAAGAACAAAGATAGGGAGAATCAAGTTACATATTTAACGATGATTTCTTCCGACTTATAATAATACACAAAACTGTTATTGTTTATTGCAATACAATTTCACATGCCATACAATTGCTGAGCTAACACTTGCTGTTTCATTTTAAAGTAAGGAATTCGTTTTGAGATATTCTGAAACTGATGTTAGCACTTAACAGTCAGTAGGTTGTGGTGTACATTGATCTAAACTAGTAAAAATCCAGTCTATATCCTCCGTAAACCCATTCAGTCTAACGCGTGTTGACAAGTTTTTGGTACAGTCTTAGAAGTCTCGCGAGTGGCCGACAATTCTTAACTAACTTAAAGGCCTGTCAGTTTTCTTTGTTCGAATTTTACACTGGTGTGCTACTGACTGGACTTTTTGAATTCTTGGGTTATGGTGTGAATTCAACCGGCTGGGGTAAGTGGATTGGATGTGGCATTGCAATTGATTTTTGTCAGTTTTATTTTCCCGCTTTTATTAATGCACGTGGGTTCTACCTTTTTTCGACAAAAAATGGTCTATTGGATAGATGGAGGGATCCAAGCTACTGGAAGGCAGGTGTGGTGGTAACTTGGAACTAGGCAATCAAATTCTTACAAGAAATGTCGTCCGTTTTGCTTTTATCTAATGCAGTAGTGGGTTAAAAAGTCTTGAAAAAAAGTGGTCCATTCATTGTTTTGATAAGTTGAATTCAACTAGATGGAAGAGGTACTCTATGGGGATTTGAACATTATTTTCCAGCCTGATAGTATGTCGGCTTTTTTTTTTAGTCTTTGGATGGCTTTTGTTTGACATCGTTTGTTGGAAGTTTGGTCAATAAGTTAGATGTAGAGAATTCAACTGTCTCTTTGACTTTTTGGAGGATGGGCTTGCAGAACCAATGTCTGTGTCAAGGCTTATATTTTATGACGGAATTATAAGGTCTAAGGAACTTTTAGGGGCTCAATTTTCTGAGTAAAATGGGTTAACTCTGATGAAACGAATTATCTCTTAGAGTAACAGTGCTAAATCAAAATGTTAATATAAAAATAGTTTACTTTTGTAAACATTTATTGTATATAACGATAATGATCTGACTATAAATGGTATTTATTATCTATAATTACATATCGTATCTGATATCTAACTTACATATATTGACTTATTTGTGCCATTAAACGTTGCCGATACAATAACATATTCGTAAATTACCAGCTATTGTTTATTACACAATTGAGAAATGGGATCATAAAATAAAGCCGGTTCTTACTCGCAGTATTTGTATAGTCGGTTAGTACAGATACATGTAATATAAAAGTGTTTTAAATTTGTATAAGTTTGCACGGTTCGTGATTTATTACATAATGTTCGCTAGTTCAAATTTACTTCCACAATGTTATTGAACAGCCAGAGATATAACGTTCAATGATGTTTACAAGTGTTTACATTTGTGGCACTTTATTCCCATCGTACTCGACCATCTTACTGCACCAGTGTAGTAAATGGACTAACGGTAAACACAAATAACACGATTACAAGAAAATAATTTTAGTACCTTTACCCCCCTCTGAGCGTTCTATAACCCCTCACGTTAATGAATCTTTCGGGACAATAACCAAATTGTTATTGTAGTGCGCATGCGCGCTACAATAATGGGATAACTAGCCCGCTTCATCATCTACTTGGCTAGCTGGTGAATGCCAGCTGAACATTCACTCTTCATAACAATCTTAAATTCACAGGCTGGCTACGTAGGAAAAAATCCAGACCCAGATTTGCAAAGAATTGTGGCGACGAACAGTTAATTCTGCACACGTAAAGAAAATAGATCTCCTTCAGTAGCATACTTATTGCAAACAATACGTAAATTTTTCTACTTTGGTTCGTTATTCTCGAATTAAACAAGACAGATAAATGAACGCTTTTAGTTAACAAGATCTTGCAAAACAGTTGCAAACAACATATGTCAATCGTATTTATCCGCAACGACTCGGCGTCATCTGTACTAATTCAGCAATTTTTAATAGGCCGGAGAGTTACATTTGTGCAGTGATATAGACTAGACATGAACATGATATCCTTTAGATTAATAGGGCATTAGTCCTTCGGTGTACACTTTCGCCATCTAGCAGCGAGGTTACACTAACGTTAACATGTTGCTCAATTCGACCAATCAGTGTCCAGGACTATGTGTATTCTATGTCACGTGAGTTGAACATTTGGATATAATTGGATGTAAAATGCACCCATGCAACAGATTCTTTTGTACAGACAGGTTTCTCTGCTCTTTTACCATTGAAAAAAGTGCTATCAAAAAAGTATAACCCATGGTTCTATTTCATAGAGTGGAATAGAGCGGATTTTGCATGCAATCAACGAGCAATTGACCAATCAAATGACCAGAATACAATTATGTGTTGTATAATACACAATATAGCATGGCTTTGGTCTACTTTGAGGCAGTGGCGTCGTGCCCAAATTTTGTCAAAGGTGTCATAAAATTTTGTCATAATTTAAAAAAAAAAGTGTTTCCGAACAGTGTCACGACTGAATTTCTTGTAGGGCCTACGAGAAATCGGGCTTCTGTTGACTGCTTGGTCAATGGTTGTTGATATTCAGTCAAACGAAAGAGTTAAATAATTACTGGTTGATAACTAATGAACCAAATGTGCCATCAACGCTGTCATCGTTGAACAATATTATATATACGTAGTCCCAGAGTAAGTGCAACCCGTTACCTTTGTCAAAGTCAGTCAATTTTCCATGAAAAAAATGGCAAATTTTTCTAAGCCTGTAACAAAGTTCGGAAAGTTTAGATAAATGTAGTGAACAGAGATTATGGGACTCCATGTGAACTTCTTGCAATCAGTTCGCTAAAAGGTCCACCAGGATAAATTTTCCTCATGATCTGATAGGTAGTTTCGAAAATATGAATAATAATAATAATCATTTCCAATTCTGTCACAATTAACCTGGAAAATAATCACTTCATTATCGCACGTTTTACCTTAGGTTTCGTTACTTTCGCTTTTTCTGCCCATGTTTTCAAACGGCATAGCTCTTTCTTCACCCAGTCACCACTTCTCACGGGCATGGGCGGCGATCATGGATCAGCCAGCACAAAAATGTTTCGATTTCTTAAAGTTTGGGCGCTTCTGGGAGACGAGGAAGTGGTAAACAGAGGAATAAATGGCGATCACTTCCTTCGAGAATATTTCCCAAAATAAAACATTGCCGGAAATTTTTATTAATTTTAGGGGTGTTGCTTACTGCCATAAGGCACGGGAAGTGCCGTTTCCTGCAATCTGAGGGGTCTGTCAGACGAAAAATTTTCGTGTACGCTGCGCGCCAACCCGTGGTGGCGCTCCGCTTAGATAGTCATCACCTGCTCACGGGCCCCCAAAAATTAATTTCGCACTACGCCCCTGCTTTGAGGGACCAATCGTCGTGCTGGCTTCTCCGTGACCGAAATAATTTTAAAGACCCATCCATTGAATTTCGACAACTAACTAACTAACTGTCACCTTCACCGCGCTACAATGACAAGTGTTTGTATACAAGTACAGTTGTTCTATAGTTTAAGACTAGATTTTGCGAGATATTGAACCTTGCGAGCCGCTCGCGCTGATTAACTCCGAACTCTCGCAAATGCAGCTTATATCGCTATTGTTACGACCACATTCCTCCGTAACAATGACTACAGAACTTGTGATATTTCGACAACACTCTCTGCAGAAGCACCAACCACAACGGATACACCGCAGTCCCGTTACACGTTAGTAAACAGTTTTCATAATGACAAAAAAAAACCTGCAATTGCAGCTATGCCTTAAATCGTGGTCGAAAGTATGTCTATGGACAGCTACTTTATGCAGAAAAAAGTTTGAGTATTCAAGTTCCTATTATTACTGTTCTTTTGCAAAGTTTGATGAAACGAAAGACATGTGGGAGATCAACACCTCAAAGCCTATAAATAGGCTATTTTAGCTGGTCTTTTGTAAACTGACCGTTGATATTAACGGATATGATTAATGACATGCATTAAAAATACAATAAATACGAACCCATGTGCGAGAATATTTGCGTAACTTGTTTTCTTGTTGTATTGTACTGTACTACTGCAAAGCCTAGCTATTTCTACGATCTCGCGATGCAGCCATTAGAATAATGAAAGCATGATATGACTAACAAAAGTATTTTCAAACACACATTTTCCAATCCTGGTATTTATAGCGGCTCAATTGTTTGTGTAAGAGTCCCTTAAACCATTTCAATGTACGATGATATTAGTCACTACTCCACGCATAATTGCTGTCAAAACATG
>JAIPMN010037077.1:2823-36329 GCA_020650975.1 Apostichopus californicus
ATGGGGATGGGGAAGGAAGTGGCTAGGGAGTAGGGAGTAGAGAGAGGGAGAGGGGGGGGGGAGTAGCTAACAGGCTAACAACAAAACATACACACTGTACATTTCTAAATGTAGTTGTTGCTTTCTCTAAGTTTCAATTGATTTATAATGTATTTTAATGATTCCTTATTTTCCTTTGTCCTATTCCTTGCTCCTTTTACTTTTCTTTTTTTAATTTCATTAATTTTATACATTTGTTCTTGTTTGGACCATTTCAATATGTTTGATATCATATACATATACTTTTTCAAGAATTCTTCCCTAGATACACCTACAAAGTGCTTAGAGATATTCATTCAATTTAAGTACTATAGTATATAAATATATTTTATAACTATTTTTATTATCATTTTCTTTGGCCTATGTACTAAATCCCAACTGAGTTTTAAACACTTTTTTGTTTTTGGTGATAATTTCAGCACGAAACCGAAACGTGATGGACAATACACTTTTCCTTACTTCCCACTACAAACAAATTAATGCAGATCTGATGAGACATTAAAGGTACTGTAGCTATACTCATTACGGAAGGCAACATGTATACACTACACTATGTACAGTCACCGAAAGAGATTTGAATTAGTGGCAGCTGTTTGGAACAAATGTTGGCAAAGTCATCGTGTGACCTTTGCATCAATTTGGATCATATTTTGTTATGTTCATGCTGGAGAGCTGCGTTAGCAGTGTTTAGTATAACCAGTGTTTAGTATGACTCATGCACATCTACTTGAGATGAACGTCCCACCTGACTAACTGCGCACATCCAATGATTTACAATGGTTGCAACACTAGCTGTGCTGCCACTTCAACCAGTCAGTGAACCAAAGATCTAATTACGTTTCTTATCTGCTGTTTGGAAAGGCTCACGGAGCCTAGGAGCCTAGGTCAACAAGAGCGACTGGAATCAGATTTATCAAATAAACATGACAATTAGGGCGTGAGAAATAAAGTGTGTGTGAGATCTTTCTGCAAGGTGGATATTGCACTTCTAAAGAGAGAAGCTTGGAAAAAAGCAGTGAATATTTTCCAAGTTTTCTAAGTCTGAAGAACCAATCTGCCGTGTACACAGCCCACATCCTATTGTAGCCTAGATAAACAATAAATCTATGGAGACCATTTCTGGGTTACAAGAGGACACTAATTATAGTAGAACAGGGCAGGACACAAGAAGAGATTTGTGGCCAATTCTCGGTTACTTCGGAAATGGACAACCACTCATTAAGAAAAAGAACATAAGATAACAAACTGAAACTATAAACAAGGTAATTTATAATCTACCCTGTTGAGTATAAAGGATGTTTCTATTAAACTTAAACCTCCTTAACTTGATTTTACATCTCTTTTAATTAATTTATCTTCCCTTAACAATGCCACCTAAGCTGAATGAACCACATATAGTAATCGGACAATGTAAATGTTCTTTCTGCTGGGTGATATGTCCCCTTCATTATAACCTATTTAGTTAAATAAAAGTTGTGTGTCGACAATATTAACATAACAAATTTGATTGAAAATTGATATTAATATTAAATTTGATGATTGTTATGTAATGGTTCTGTTTACATGGAATGTTTACATTCAGATTTTGAAAAATCTCATGCGACCAAGCATACTGCATGGACACAGTACAGTAAACTTGAAAATTAAATTAACATTTAACTAACATTTAATTGGATCACAGCTTAAATGTTACCAATTTACTAGGTTACAGTAGGTAGATAGGAAAGGCAAATATAGAAAGTACCACAGACTGCATGGAGACAGATAAAAATTGATGACTGTGAAATAAATTAATGTATTCGTTGGGTCTTAATTAAACACTACTAAACCATTAAAGTAATAGACAGGTCTGTTTTGTACCACCCAGAATGACTAACAATAAACATTGAAAGCTGAAATGTACTTCCAACGAGGTCTACTGATAAATGCCTTTAAAGTCAAGGCTAAGCTACAGTGCGCTGGTGATTAAAACAAAGGCAGATTCTTTTGGGCACATCCTCATCGAGTGAATTCAGCATGTCTCGACTTGCAGACTCCTGAGGCACTAAGCAGCACATTCAAGGGATTGATTCATGGATATACACTGTAGTCAACGCTCATCTCTAACTATCTTACACAAGGCACAGGCTTATAGTGTGCACAGGCAAGAATAGCATTATATAGCCTTCTTTCCTTTCTCACAGCAGAATGAATTATAATTCATTACAGTATAAACTGCCGTTTTGTGCAGCGGTATTGAGATTTCTGAATTTAACCTAATAAATTCCTGAAAGTAATAAGGTTGCACATGTACACAAAAGATGTTAAATGCATCTTCAATGCATAATTTGTGTTACAATTAACAATTTGGCTATTTTTAGATGTCTTAAAACACACATGTATAAACAATTCCTTGAAGTAGAAACCAGATGGCATTGCTGACAAATTTTTCTTGAATTACAAATAACTTTGGCTTAAGTTCATTAATGTATAATTGAATCACACATTGTAGCCTTGTTTGAAATAAACAATATTACTAAATATTACCAAATCCATTGATTGGATTTATTACAAGATATATGCAGTGATTTTTTTTAAATCTTTCAAACCAAACAAAAAGAAAACTTGACAAAAGGAAAAGGAAAGAAAATGTGTTTTTTTCTGTTGCTAAGTAACAATTGTTCGTTTAATTTTGTTGCCGAATGTAGTTACACCCTTACTGACTCTAATATATAATAATTTTGCACCAGAAGAATAAAGTGAGCGTACAGTATAAATCTAATGTACATAGTACACAGAGCACACTAAGAAAGTCTTGAACTGTTCTAGCGTTTACTTCAAGACCTTATCCTTCATCATGTTTAGGTCAGGTTGTAGTTCTTCAGAAACTGTCACAAAAATGACGAATTATGGCAATACATTTTCCTCCACCTTTGCAGCTCGTCAAGACCTTTAGCATAAGCTCTGCCCACACAAATACACTTGACTCTACATAATACACTAGATGCTAAATCATTTAAAATCCCTTCATCCCTTCATGAATGCAGTACTGTATATAGACCTTGTTGTGTACAGTCACTTCCATTTCAAAGCAAGGGAAAGACTTTTCAGACAGAAATGACCAAAACCATTCAATAACAGTGGAAAGTCCTACTTTTGCTTCTACTTTTACTTTTATTGTAATCTGCAAACGTACTATGGCAAGAATAATAATTATAAGAGAGAAAGTAGGAAATAGCCTAGAAGTGTTTCAGCGAACGAGGAAACAGCTTTGAAATGCTACCAATTAATGTGTAGAATCTATATGCACACTGTATGCAACACAGTAGATGGGTACACTGTATGTATATGGTAGATGAGAAAGTGCATATTTGTATGTTGGGTGTAAAATAGAATTAATTGCAATGATAATCCACCTAGGGTGGAAAGAGATTAATTGTGTGTCAGAGTACAGTAAATAATTATTGCATTGATACAGTATATAGCATTTAACAAAATATATAATTTCAGACAAAGCAGGGCTCAGTGAAAAAAACTCTTGAAACTTTGGTACTTTTCTCTACAATCATCCCAACAGCATGATTTCAAATCAATCAATTTTTGCCCTTTCTAGTTTTTTTCTTGAACCCAGTGGACAAATTGCAAGCAAGGATGTATACAAATGTGAACACCAGCTTATAGGTAGATTCTGTGTACAAACTGCAATGAAGTACTTTCAGAAGAACACAGGTGTTTTGAGCATCAGACAATCTTGCCAAGGTGTGAAATCTCTTTCCGTGAGAGATATTGGACTGTAACAACTTAAAACCTGCGTTCATTCATACTTAGTAAAGATTCCTAAATCCTATTGGTCCATTCAGGTCAGCTGACCGTGGTTAAACCTGTGAGTAACGCACGGTAAAATTACGGGGCATCACTTTAATATATCTTTGGTTATATGTAACCAAAAATGTTTTGTTTTATGATTTTTCCCCCACACAAATGGTAGTGTATGAATGAACGGGGTTAATCAACGGTCTAGCGTGCGTTACTCACATGATTAATGCACTCCGGGTGTTAATGCTATCGCTGGATGCACTCGGGCTCCGCCCTCGTGCATCGCTTGCATTATCCCCCGATCGTGCATTAATCCTGTGAGTAACGCACGCTAGACCGTTGATTAAGCCCTTACTTACAGTACATACGAGCCTTTTACTCTTAAATACACAAAACCTATGAGGATGATACATATGTGTGTCAGCAACTAACGCACATCACCAGCCTGAATTAACAGCACTCAGACACAATACTGGACTGTTAACAAATTCAAAGATGGAATGTTTTCCATTAATAAGAGAGACAGAGCAAGTAAACCTAGATGCAGTCACCTATGAGGCCTGAGTTGCAGCCTGGATCATATGTATGGGATACATGTTGTTTGTTTGCTACATACACAGAAGATCAAGCAAGCAGCCAGCTCGGTGCTTCTGTATGTACTTAGGTTACATTCATGGAACATTATTTGAATGTGTGTGAATTGTATAATTATGCACATTAATTAATTATATTATATATCATGAATACAATATTACTATATATGGCTACACAAGTTAGAGGCAGTAATGTCAATACTTGGTACTGTATGATCGAGGCTCTAATAAGTAGAGTTGCTACTATTTTTACTACATATATACATGAAAGATAGGTTGGTTGGGGAAAACTTTATTCCCAAATGTCCTGTTTGGTCCACATGAAAGATGCACTCATGGAATGATTGCATCAAATTTATACAATGGTCGGATAATGAACCATTTTTATGTTTCAGAGGCATAAGTTCAGTTCAGTTAATATATTTCGCATATACATAGACATACAAAAACAGTGCAGTAATGGTATATACAGGATACTAGAAAAAACATAAAATGTTTATCAAGGCTAGTAACCCTAAAGAAAAAGAAAGAAAATAACATAATGCTCATGTCCCAATCTTCAGCCCCACTTCACTCCCCCCCCCTCCTCCCTAAGCAGTACTGGACCTTTTATCCTTGAGTTACGGAGCAGTATGCTCCCTTCAGTAATTAATGAATGATCTTAGAATCAAAAGATGTTATAAAAAAAAAGAGAACATTCTTATTTAACATTTCACTACTTGTTAGGCCATTAGGCTCCACCTCAATCATCCTATCGCTTCCCCTAATCACCCCCCCACCTCCCCCCTCCCATTTTTCAGTGCTACATCTCTCTGCCACCTCACACAAGTCTGCCTTTTAACATTTTGAATGGACATATAAGTACCGTACAAGAGGAGTGTGTTACTTTAAATCTCCACAACATGATACAATTAATGCTTTGCCAAATTGTACACTTCCTCATTAGACTTAAACCTAATTACTGAGTCATCCCAATCACCTTTAAAATGTTTTTCCAAGCTGACATCATGCAAACTGGACAGAGATTTAACAAAGCAGCTCTGGGGATTTAATTATATACAGTACAGGTCTGTAGAAATACAAAGCAATTAAAAACAAACATGCAGATCTCTAGGCAGTACATGCAGAGCTGGTCAAGGGAGACTAGTGTAAACTTAATTCACAATGTTTTTGCATTGCATACAGTGATACAGCCAACTTGATGTATTCCTCTTTGAATCTCTTATAATGAAAGTTCCCATTAAATTGCAATGTAAATGTGGTATCACACTGTTAGGAGCAAAACATTTCAATACAATTGTAAAATATGTGCAAAAAGTCCTTTCACCACATTTCCACAAAATATTTTTCATAACAATTCTTTGGGGTCAAATAGACTTCTAGTTCTGTACAATGTAAAAGATGGGGTCTAAACTCAACTGACTGCATGCATAACATGCCAATGTCTGATTTCTCCCTAGAAGGTAAGTTTGCCCAGTTGATATTTTAACTAAGCAGGGACTTGTGGGGGGGGGGGGTGGGTATTAAACTAATAAATCACCAAAACTACCACCCAGTGTTAATCAGTTTTATGACCTAGTCCTACCATGGAGCTATAAAATGGCCTAATTTTTACACATAAAATTTCCCTTCTGTTGAAAGTTTGTGATAAATTTGGTAACTGTGGAGTTAATGGGCCGACATCATCAACATTCCATTTTTGTGTTCCATTTGAATTTAGAAAATGACTAATGACTAATGTTTTTAATATAAGAACAGAAAATGGAATACAAATGAAAGGGGGAAAAGATGGAAAAGAATGCATCAATTGGCATCTAAGCCCCCTGAGATAAATAAAAGTTTCTCAGAAGGACATCCCCTTCCCCTTAAACCCCTCTCCCAGGATGGCAATCCTCCGACGTTGATGTACCTCCCCAAATCAGTTGATCTGGCTACAAGCCATTAAGATAACACATTAAGGATTTCACATCTTAATGAAAACCAACTGTAATGAGAATTTCATTAAGTGTTGAGTTCTATGAAAGTTAACTACAGCTGAGCAAAAGCATGATTTGACCCTGTGAAAGCTGACAGGTCGACACAATTTGAAATGCCATGGTAGCCCTGGTGAAACCAAAAGTTGCATTCAGTCCTTGGAGTTAAGTGTCAGCAATCAATTGAAAGAAAGTATATAGCTATTAAGCTTAAGGAGAGCTTAAGCATTGAATTAGAGGAGAGGGGATAGAAATGTAATCTACCATCTCCTGTATCCTCACCTCACCTCCCCCCACCCCACCCCAATCCTTTTCATTTCATCAACTTTTCTCTGAATTCAAAAAAGATTGCAAGTGTCTAAAATTTCAGGCAATATTAAAACACCTTCACTCCTATCTCCATCCCCCATCCAGATTTTTGACATTGTTACTATATTAAGTTTCTACCATATATACACAAGTAGAACTGCATTTCTTGCCCTATATAAGAGTCTAGACTAACTGCATTCTTGCCCTATATAACATTATATTTGCATTCTTGCCCTATATAACACTATAAACTGCACTCTTGCCCTTTATAACACTAACTCTATTCTTGCCCATAACACTTCTGTGTTCTTGCCCTATATGCATTCTTGCCCTATAGTCTAGACTAACTGCATTCTTGCCCTATATAACACTATAAACTGCATTCTTGCCCTATAATATAACACTATAAACTGCACTCTATCCTTATATAACACTAACTCTATTCTTGCCCATAACCCTAACTGTGTTCTTGCTCTATATAGAACTTCTTCAATGACATGCTTAAATTACGTAGATGTGTGCTGCTAGAATGTATGTTTGGTATGACATTTGCACTATCCAGCTAATTCATACTGTAAGCATCATCTGTGAGTTACTATATATATGTATGCGTGCAAAAACTAGGACAAACCTGTCATCTTATTGATTACCGTACACATTTGAAAGTATATCAACATATATTTAAGTACATGACTGTTAAGTGATTGCAGTACATGACGTGGGAGTGAAAATTATCTACAACATGTCAACAGTGATAGACTGTACTAATAGGTGTGTCCATTAGTTGTCCTCTAAAATGATGTTGTTAATTAGGTCAGAGCTCTGTACAAAGATGCCAATAGGCTGCAGTACACGTACACAAACACATACAATGAGGACTATATCGTATAACCTGCCAGCTTACTTTGTTTTTACATCCACTGTTATGACAATGCTGTATTGTGCACAATCTAACACAATCTAAGAGCTCTACTAACCTCTCATCTCACACAGTAATACCAAGTTCATGGCATGTATGTAACATACAGTAATATATCATGCTGCATTATTACGCATACATGTACGCCCACCAGCTGAAATCAAAGCGGCCAACCTACAGGTTGCACAGCTCTTGCACTTGAGCAAGTGCTTTCACTTGCATGAAGATCATATTGGGAACTTTGCAGCTGTATCATGAAAAATTTGTTCATAATGATTAGCTGCTTTACAAGCAATATCTTTGTTTCATCTGGCTTTTGGACGTGTTTACAAATTTGCAAAGTGCTGCAATAATTTCCCATGGGCAGACATGCCCGCCAGGTATGGAACCAAGAGCACTCCCCCCCACCCCCCCCCCACTCAATTATGTTGATCATTAAAAAAAATTGGAAAGTGCTGAACAGTTGAGTCATGTACAATTCTATGTAGAGTAACCTTGATCAGTGGCCTTTCCTCATTTTCTTCCAGTAATTGTTAATGGCTCCATGCCTGTTACCACAATGCACTAGAGAGGAAAAAGTTTATGGTTGCATTAATCATTGATGATGTATTTACATGTACATGTTTCTGTGAAAAAATACTGTGTGGTAAATTGGAACAATAATACCACACTATAGGAATCTTCAATATTGAAAGCTATGCTTAAAAATCTAAATTAAACTAAATTCTGGTCTTATAGAAAATTAGACTTTCATTTTTCCTTTTTTGCACTATGTTCACCTGAAGAAAAGGGCAATTTTTTTTTCTTTCTGCTAAGTTTTCTTTACAAAGAATGCAAAGCAAAAATTTGTTGTATTGAGTTATTTAATCCATCACTGAATTTTAATAATAATGATGAAAATAAAGGAAAAACAAACTTACTTTCACTCTGTTCTGTTCTTTCTTGATAATTGCTTCCATAGCAAAGTGAAAGGCTGCCAGACACTGGGCTTCTCTACGATGGCATGAGAGCAGAGGCATTAACTTCATCAGCCACCCATCAGATCGCCCCTGGGAGTGGGCCTTGTCGCTCTTACCAAACTCCCCGGGGTCATGAGTGCTGACGAAAGGTTCCACAAGGTCCAAGGTACCAGAGGTTGCCACCGCTCGCTCGATGTCTTGGTTTGCAGCAAGCACGGCTATAGCCAGACACGCATAGTACCTGATACTGTTGTCGTTATTGAAAGCCAAAGGGAACAGCCACTCGCATGCGTGGAACTCTATCATTCTCTGTTGGTTGGCGGGTCCACCATACATGGCACAGTTGGCCAACGCAGAGGCACAGTGGCGGAGTGTGATATTGTCGCTCATGCGACAACCGTAAATGACTGCCTGCAGTCCTCCCCAGTCGATCACTTTAGTACATGTTTCCTCTGAGTGCTTGAAGAGGTTCTCTAGGATCCCCATCCCAATCTGCAACAAGGTTGGTTCCTTCCTCGAACAAGCCAACCGGACCACCGATCCGAGGCCCCTCTTGGCGACGTAATCCCGATTGTCGGCCGTCATTATCTGTTCCAACAATCTCGCAGAGTTAAGTTGAACTGCCCTGTCTTCAGATTTACAATTAGCCAAGACCACATCTAATCCACCTTCCAATCTCAAAGCATCACTGATGCTACAAGCCAAGTCCCTTCCATACTTTGGGGTGCTCCATGCATCGTCTACCATTCGATACAGCTGCTGGGTAGCCTCTACCACTTTCTCAGTATTGTCCTGCTTTAACTGACCAATCACATCCTTTGCTAATGATATTGTACTGTCCATCCGAGGGGGTCCTTGGGCAGCAGGTTGACCCTCGGATGTTACATGACTTCCCTTCTGTTTCTTTTGTTTGCCCTTCTTAAGGGCAGCACTACCCCCAGAACTGGCCATGGTGTCCATTTCACCATCTATGCAATTCTCCCAGTCTTCACTCATTGTCCTTTGCCTGCCGAGATCTTCTCCTATTCCTTCCTTATAATTTCCAGGTTGCCCCGATGCAGCTACCTTCACTTCCTTTGCAGATCCTTTTGAAGCTTTCTTTGAGCCTCTGCGCTGTTCCGTGTTGACCTTTTCATGTGGTAAGCGGTACTCCTGTGGGTGGCTGTGTCTTACTCTGGATTCTTGCCCACCCATGCAGGGATCTTACGATGGTTGACAGATAAGTCTGAAAAATTATAAATTTAGGTCTCCTGTAATATTATTCTGAATATACCATACAAAGTCTAGTTATGTTCCATACACACAACCTTAACACTGTCAAACACATAACTGAACTCTGTCAGAACTGATACTAGCATTGGTGCTGAACTTTAACAATGTCAACCTAACCAATCTCGAGTAGCACTGAAAGGTACAAATACTGCAAAATACAATCACATCAAAACAGCACACTATTCTATTTTCACACAGCTGACCGTCAGTGCAGGAGGGGAATACATGAATTTATCAGCGCTACTTACAAAGGTTTGCTAGTGATCAACACGCAATCCCTACAGCTTCTAACACAGAGATACATGCCAAAACCATGTAGAAAGTGAAAGATTTGCAGGGTAGCCTACAGTAAATAGATTAACCGAGGCCTAATTTAGCTTTAGCTAAAACTAGCTTACGTAAGCTTTGATGCCATAGAATTATCCCTCATCCATCACATAAAGTAGACAGTTACTATTATATGTTAAGCACGACAATTTACCTACGACAAACCTGCAGAAGGATGACTTTACTTTCCGTAATGCCAGCTGAAACTAGACTCTGGAAACCGTGTGTTGCTCGGATACCTCCTGCCGTTGTCTGTCTGTAAATATCATGTGTAGCGTATCCAGGGACTTCTCGGTACAAGCCAAAGATAAACCCTAACGGAAAGATCACATGCTACCAAATTGAATTCGAGCTCCCAAGTTGTTTAAAGTAAAATTAATTCCTACTCATGATAATGTGAATAGGTAAACAAGGACAGATGATAATAGCGAAAATAGTCCTAAATGTCACATGGGTAATACTACAAAACAAATTCATGCAGCAACGCATCAAAAGATAAATTCTGAGGTGCAGCATACTCTGCAGGGGGCGGTAAGTATAAATTGCCGCAGAGCTATATCGCTTCTCGGACTTTTGGCTCAGATAATGTGTCGCATCATGTTCCCGGTCTAGGGGAATCGTGATACACACCTGACGATGGTATATTCACCGTCTCGATGTAAGAGGACTGGGGCTACGAGGGGATCAGTCGGTTCGTTATGTTTTTGTTTCTTTTTTTACGTGCCCAGGGGCCTGTTTCACAATACAATCAGACCCGTTGCCAGGAGTTCTAATTTGGGGCCGCTAGAACGACGGGACAAGAATTGTGAAGAACTGAATCCCCACTTCAATGGCTTCCAACAGCAACGACTGACCAGCTGCGTTGCCAGCCTGCCTTTTACGTACGAACGCTAAATATGACAAATAAAAACAAATTAATGGCATATACCAGTTTTAAAATACTAACTATAGCGGGCCGCGGCCACTGGTCCCCTTGAAGTGACGACCCACTATAATAACTCATTTTCCCCCACCCACAGAACTTGAGGTCCCTTTTTGGCATGTAAAAAAAATAT
The DNA here is from genome assembly GCA_020650975.1 of Apostichopus californicus. Classification (NCBI taxonomy): domain Eukaryota; kingdom Metazoa; phylum Echinodermata; class Holothuroidea; order Aspidochirotida; family Stichopodidae; genus Apostichopus; species Apostichopus californicus. Next base: position 14,065 of record JAIPMN010037077.1, read on the forward strand.
TGATAACACAAACCTTACAATTATTAATTACACCGCAATTCCCCATACGGCTTCCGCTCGGCATATATGTAGGCTACGGCTACGTACCGTTTTTTATATTTTCAATTACCTGTGTAAAACAATGAGTAAAGCAGAGTTTAGAAAGGAACGTTAATTCTTCTTTTCCCCTACAATGTGATTTTGTTTTTTGGAAGTATGAATTCCTAAAACATGAAATAAAAAATGTTTAGATGCAAATTACAATTGTAATAAGGCCTGGGAATTGCCATTTCCGGCAATCTTGGAGGCATTTTTGGCAAACAATTTTTAGCTTCGCTTCGCATCAAGATGGGATACTCCGCGCTTACATAGTGTCATGCATCATGATATTCCCTGGCGTTTTGGAAATGACGCTCCCCGAAAATTTCTTTAAAAAGGGCCTTGGTATATTCGCACAGCAAACCATCATTATGTAACAATTGGACAATAATAGTAATGTTTCTAGATGTTCCTCAACTGCCGCGTAGAGACTCTACAAAGGCTATGACCCTTAAAGGCATTGAAGACTCGCCCCAAACTGCGTACCGCGCTCAGAAAAAGTTAAATTTCCGTTGCTTGCAAGTGAAGTTTTCTTCTTGTCGCTACAATATGCAGACAGTAATGAAACATGATACCTTGTTATCTGTTATCTAGACCTAGGCTGAGATGTCAACCGCTGCTATGTACACTGTGTTGTGTGTATTGACCGTAGCTGTATGTATTGACTGTTCACTAGGTTCTAATTACCGACGGTAGTTAAATGTGTGTATTTTCTGGGATCAATGGTAGTGTCTAACTTTTGTTACACCTCATTCGAAACTAGGTCAAATTTCCGGCATATGAGACGTTTCTTTGTGCGCGAGTCTTCACACCCTTTAAGATATACTACTCTAAAGGTCACAGAGTTGCAGACTAGTAATGGACTCTTTAGCAACTTAAAATGTTTTACTCCCTCCTCCATCTTCCCCCTCCACCTTCATGTACTCCCTGCTGTAAATATCATAACATAAGATACCCATAAACCTCAATACGTTTTGCTTAGGGAGCAATTGTTTTCTTCTAAATACGTGAGATGTGGCGTTGGAGGGGAAGGGAGCTAGAGAAGGGATGTGAGGAAGCTGGTGTCCGAGTCCGCTGGTGAAGTTTTCTCTACCTAAGTCTAAGTCACCAATCCGCGCCTTGCGATTGAAGTTACGCAATACTTGGCTGTTTTTGTAACGTAAACGATTTCAGGCAAGTTTAGCACTTATATGTATGGACTCCACCGAAAAACAGATGGCACACGGAAACTTGTGGGAAGGTAAAATCGAACACGTTGGAACCTTCACATTTCTCTCCATTCTAGCCTGAATCTGATCTTCCGCATCATGAATGATAAGATTGATAGTATGTCGCATTATAAATGTATTTTCATTATTAATTTAATTCGACGGACATGGGTAGTTATCTAAATACAACAGATCACTGAATAACGTTAGTATCATCCTGCGAGTGTAACTGTAAGACGTTAGGCATTACGTCGTTAGTAATAGTATATTATGTTTTACGTTCCAACATTAACAGCAATACTAAGTACTAGCCTAACATGTCACTGTGTTAGGCTAATTGACATTTGTTTACACTGACACAGTTTAGTCTGATCATTTAAGTTAAACTTTCAAAGGGTGAACTGGTATTACAGAGGTCGAATCTATGGTGGTTGTGATCAGAGAAATGTGTACAATTGACATGATAATAGTTCAAGATAATAACACAATGTTGAGAATAGTTGACTCAAAACAGTATCACTATGTTCATTAATGTTCCTTTTATCGCTATCATGTTTTGGTTAGATTTTTACTTAATTCTCCCACTTTATGCCCAAATTTTGAGAATGGCAAATGTAAATGTCCCTATTTTTGTGAGACACAGGTTGGTAGACAATGTCATACATGAGAAAAAAATTCAATGCTGTTACCGAGTTGCCAAATTTATCTCAATATATTATCCCTTACTTAGATATGGTTGATTGAATGGAACCTACTTTAGACTGGCTAAACCTGCGACATCGATGGAGTGGTTGGTTTATGATATCATAACGGCAAATGTTCATCAGAAAACTTGCTTTGCTATTACAATCTCGCTGATTTTTCCTTGAAACTTGATACATTCGGAATGTTTACTTAGCTGTACTTAAAATGCAATTTTATCTTTGTAGAACTATTTTCTTTCTATCTAAATAAGTGACTTAAAGATATATATAGAAGCACAGTTTGCTGAATTGCCATGGTAACATTGATCATACACTCTGTTGTTGCTAGATACATTCACAAAATACCACCAAAGTTGAAAAATTCATATCTGTAGCATACAAAATGCTATGAGGATGTGTTTTTGATATGCAAATGAGCTGCAAAAGTTTACATATTTTCCTAAAGCAATCAACTTCAGCCGCAGGAGTATCCCTTCAACTGGTGAGGGTAGTTACCAACCCTTCTAAGTTCTGCATATTTATGGATGAGCAGATATATATTCTGCATACAGTTTGTACAGAAGACATTGCACTACTGGTTTTACTCTGTGAAGTGAAAGTTGTTGAATTACTAATCTTATATTTCTTGACCAGTGACTTAAAAATTTAATTCGGTCGTTTCTTTTTTACAGACCTCCGTAAGAGGGCCAGACAGCTGGAGAATGAAATAGATTTGAAACTGGTGTCTTTCAGCAAACTTGGAACTAACTACAGTTCCCACAGAGATGATGTTAACAGGTGATTTTTGGAAGTTGCTTTAATTCTTGTCAATTTTTTTAATGTCAACTAAAAATTCAGAATCACTTTTTATGAAACATTGTATAAATTGTTTAAGAGGATATTAGATGTCAATTTTTGTGTAGTAATTTGATATAAGGGTTTTGTGAAATTTCAGAGTTGATCCTAGTTGCAACCACAGCATTGCAGTGCCTGAGTTAAATATTATACAACTATCATTTATTTGCTTAGGAACCCAATGGAATCTTTCTTACTTACTTATTTCTTTTTTTATTTTATCATGTTTTGTTAGATAATTATGCAAGTCAAAAGTCAGAGTTGTGTAACTTAAATTGCAAAAGTGTAGTTTGAATTCCATTGAATTTTTATAGTTGTAATCTCTTTGCATTGTGTGTTCGACTCTTAACTCTGACTATCCTCAATGATTTTTATATCCCCAGTTCTGACACCTCACCGTTACTCAGTGCTTCCAATAGTGAGCACATGTTTGACACCATGGCCATGGAAATAGAACAACTCTTAGCAAAAGTAAGTACATCAGATAAAGTGTCAGACAGTTGCACCAGTAATCATTGCAACCTTGGCAAAAGTAAGAATGCGGGAAGAGCACACGCTTAACCTGCTCTAATATTCGAACAAAATTAAGCACACAAAAAAGTTGCAGAAAGTTGCACAGTGATAGGCTGATAGCTCATCATCCCTTAGATGGAGGTGAGACATATTTACTCTTACTGTATGTTGCTGACTGGCAGTTGAAAACCACAGGTACATTGTACACATGTAACCATGAGTTCATGAGTTCTAATTTCATTGGGTAGGCCGTACAACCCAGAAAGTAGCATGGAAAATATATATATATATATATACATATAGATATATACATATAGATATATGTGTATATATGTATATGTGCATATATATTATATGCAACTCATTAACAGAAAGCTGGCTGGGAAATCATAATTGTTTAAGCTCGAAAGACCCAAGAAATCATTGGCTACCATTTCATTTTCTTAATCTCTTGATCTCACAGCTGACAGAAGTCAATGACAAAATGTCTGAATACACAAACAGCATATCCATGTCATCACCGAGCTCGGCCTTACTGCACACATTGCAGAGGCATAGAGATATCTTACAAGATTACAGTCAAGAATTCCAGAAAACAAAAGCAAACATTACGGCTTGCAGAGAAAGAGAAGAACTATTAGGGTCTGTGAGGAGAGACATTGATGCTTACAAGAGCTCTTCTGGTCTGAATAGAAGATCTGAAATATACCTTAAAGAGAATGAACATATAAGAAAGTAAGTTTTACAACGGGGAGGGAGGGGTTTGGGGAGGGCTGGTAGCTTGGACTTGATTTATGTAGAAGAATTGATTTCACTTTTAGCAATAACAGAAATAAGCTTTCAAGTCAAAAATGTTAGGTTTTACTTTAGAATAACAGTGTTTTAGTATTTTATCCGCTACTCCATATTACCAACATATTACTATAATGTTTTCTGGAGAATGCTTCAGTGATTTATGTTCAAAGCGTGTGCTCAAGAAGGCATTTAAGTGCAATCATCACAGCATCATTGTATTGAAGTATAGAGCTGTTCTATATATGTGTGTATATATATATGTGCATATGTGTATAGAGTTATGTATAGAGCTGTGCTATATATGTGTATATATGTGAGCTGATCTATATATATTTATAGAGCTATGTATAGAGTGGTGCTATATATGTGTATATATGTGAGCTGTGCTATATATGTGTATAGAGCTATGTATAGAGATGTTACTCTATTTAAGCTAGTAATCTCTCGAGGCTATTGAACTGTTCTATATAAAGTAGGATAAATTGAATAAACAGTGGTGAACTAACTTACCAGGGGAGATAACTGCATGTACTGATATTATACTGATGAAACTAGTATTTTATGGCAAATTTCAAATGTTTACACATGTTTCATGAAACCTTTGTTAATGTTATTTCCCTTCTGACAGTGCTGATAGGATAGCTGACGAAACTATTGAGTGAGTATTATAGTTAATTTTGTTAAATGATCAGAGGAAAAGATACAGGGATGTTACTTCTTGTAAAATTCAATGTTGGATTTTTTATTTAAGGAAACTGATTTGTCATCTTGAAGAAAGAAGATATATTTTAATTCTCAGTGAGAAAAAATATGATTTCTATGTTTATTGTTAAACACTGTACATACATTTTGGACCTAAAATGTCAAATTCTTATTGTTATGAACCAGATAATATCACATTAACCTCAATGACGTTTGGTTTCTGGCATTTAATGATCACTTCTTTTAAAGTACATAGTTCCATGTCTGGAAGTAATCTGTGGATAAGGTATCACTGGATAGGTGCAGAATAACTTGAAGCTGATTCCCATAAAACTAATATACAGACTGCGGTCAGAACTCATCTCTCCACCTTGACTTGACTTACATACTGGTTATATATATGGCGTGTAACTGTTACCTCAGGACACTCTGTACTGATTTGATAACATACAGGGTGCATACATCTATCTGCTCAACCAGATTCATCGATTCCTTTGTGTGACTTGAATAATAATGCGACTTCCTATTTAGTGATACCCCTAGGATGATCAGACGGGGCAATCAAATGTGAAAGTAATGGTGGTTGCAGCATGAAATATTTTCGGTTTTTCAAAACTGTTGGAGATCAGAGGATCCAATGCAAACATCGCCTATATATAAAGATGTGCAGAGTTGCTAAACCCTAAAGTAAACAAAAATATACTGTGCTTGTGATGGTTGTACTCATGATATACATATATTACTTCCTACCTACCTTCCTGTATCCACAGTGTCGCCTTGGCAACCAAAGAGAACTTGCGAGAACAAAGAAACACCATGAAGAAGATATCAACTGGAATGAATAATTTAGCCAGTATCCTTTTATAAATGAGAGCCTATTGTCAGAATTTTCACAGCTTTTACAAAAGTTTTGGTTTTGAGATGACAATTTTTTTTTAACGAACTAAACGTGTCCATGTGGTAGTGCGAGGGGGTGTAAAGGACTATATTGTGTTGATTTTGTTGATGACCAAGTTCCTTAAAACTTTAAAAGAAAGTTCAGGTCTGCTTATTGTCAAGTTCTATGCAATGTTTTTCGTTAACTTTTTCATTATTTTCAAGACTTAATAACCCTATAAGGTTTGCATATTTAATCTTCTGTTTGTTTCAGATGTCTACTCTCTCATTAACAAAAGAAAGAAAATGTGCCCCTACTATTAGGCACGATATCAGTTATGTATCTTTGCATTCTTTGTTACATCTTTTCTTCACATGAACATTTATTGAACTTTTTCTAATCATATTAAACCTTGACCAAGTTGTACAGATCGTTTTCCACTCTTGAATAGTCTTATACAGAGAATAAACATACGTAAACGGAGAGACACCCTGATCATCGGTGGAGTGGTCGCCGTGTGTATCATACTATTGCTTCTTTACGCTTTCCGATGAGCGGTGGCAACGATGCCTCTTTCGAACGTCTCCGGCTGAATGGGGCGTAATATTGACGTCACTCTGGTCTCTCCTCAACTGCCTGCTCTGCCAGAAATACCACCTGCCAATTTATTACGCTCTTTCTGGCCTCTTTCATCTAGGATCTGTTTTCCTCTATGTGAAACTATCTTCAGACCTTGATCCTGAACAGTACCAGTGCTGGCATGTGGTTTTACTGAACAACAGACGTGGAAGACCGTACAAATACATGTTGTCATGGTAACTTGTGGGTGGTTCACCCAATTGAAAAATATGGAAAATAAGAAATGGTGGAACATACCTTCTGTGAAACAGAAAGTGAAGCCATGTAGTAATTGTAAATTATTTACCCTATCATCTGATGAACATTATTAGATTTATTTTGAATATTTAGCATTTATCATCACTTAATGTCTTTTATTTCATTTGAATCATTATATTTCTGTATTTGTGCTCATTTGTATCCTTCAGTGATCAGACAGTCTCAGTATTAATGATCTACAATGTGCACATTGATTTGTTGATCAAAAGGTTCAGTGATTTAAGGTCTGTAGAATTTGTCGTGCACAAGATGTATCAATTTTCCATTTCATGAATTAAGTGCTCTTGTTTATAGTGTAATTGTTGTCAAGAATACAAGAAACTTAGCTTGAACAAATGTCAGTGATTCTTCAAACAAAGTTTGCTGAAATTTAGCTTCAGCCTTTAGGAAGACATTAAACATTTCAGTACTGATTCCCATGTAGAAGGAAGGCTATGTATCTCTACTGTTATAGTGTGTTAGGTCTAGACTAATTGTTTGGTTTTACAGACAACGGTCGATGGTTTAAGCAAATGTGTGACATTTGTTTGCAACAAAGTATTCTCGGTAGGTAGCATTTGTGATGAAGAGAGTAATTATGCTGTTAACCAAGCCATGTATGTTATGTTATGTCTTAGGCAGGCGATTAAATCCCTCCTAACATGTGAAAACCACATATATATGCCAAAGCAGATACAATAGTCAAAATATCTTGATTATTACTACTTAACCTTTCAAAAATTGTTGAGTGTGAATGCTTGGTATGCCAACTTCCTCTGGATATGAATGAAAGGAATATGCAGGTGTTCAAATATTCAGAAAAGGAAATATTGTCATGGTAACAAAGCAGATTGTTTAGGATCATTGAGCCATGAAAGTTGACCAAATAGTCAGAAATAGTAATCCAAACAATCAAATACTGAAAGGAGCGGAGGAGTTGCATTACGACGTAAATCAGCCATAAAAGATCTGTTGAAGCATGTTAAAACGCTTGCATGTCTAAGAAAGAAAATACAATTCAAATACCTTGCAAGAAATGAAACAAAGTTGAACGTTAAAACAAAGTAAAAATTCCATTTATTGTTTCTCAAAAATTTCTACAAAACTGTCAACAGATATTTACACATACTAATTTACATATACATTAACTGCTACTAATGTGTAACAAGCTTTCAACATATTACAACATACATCTCAAGGTGAACAAGAACATTTTTCTCAAAGAAAGTTCCTTCAAGGTTAAATTAAATTTATCAGTCTCCCTTCTTTCTGCTTTTTTCATTCTATATGTAATTTTTTGTTTCTGATGAATTTACAAACTGATTTAGCAGTCATATTTCAGTCTGATGTCAATGATATTTAATACAATTTAATTTTTTTGATTGCTGCCATATATTCAGACGAGAGCTTTCACCATCTTACATTGTTTGGGCTTGAAAGCCCTTTTATTGTTTTGGGTGGTCTTACAGTCTTAGTTTATACCTTGGGTGGTCTTAAAGTTTAACTTTGAAGCATAAAAGATATTTTATACTTTCTTATTGCTAATATGGCTGGATGTAGTTTGTTACCCCTGGCGACACAGTTTGCAGAGCACTGTAAAATGATGTAATTTCAATTTATCCTGTGAAAAAATGATAGATTCAACATTGTGCTAAGAATAATCTCAGCAATTTAGATTTATTATTACCATCCAAAATAAAGTCCAGAATGAACTGTTTATTTGTGAGGAGCTGATTGTTACAAGGCCATGTTCTGAGATTTTTACATTCATAAGGGATGCCGTTATGTCATGATGAAACTATTTACCCATCATCCCTTGTCCTGATAGAATGCACTGCTGGTTGAACTATGACGAAAATGAACAGGATTAAATATTTGAAATCTGCAAGAGAAATGTCCAGCTAGCCTAATTCCTTTTAAAGTGATTTTGTCAAAATTTTCATAAAAGGCACATGGATCAGTTTTTATACAATATTTTGGGGATAATATTTGCATATATATAATACACAATTCATGTAACTATGGTATGTATAACTTGTACACACTGTAAGGTCACATGTTCATCAACTATCCTTTGGATGTCTGCTGGTTTGGTTTTCAGTGTCTCTTATCTCACTGCATAAATTCATGTTTGGAATAGAGCTGTGTACTAGGTAGTAAATTATATCCTCTTTCTGCATTACCACATTGCAATTTGTTCCTCTGACTGAAACGTGGCAACCCAGTGTGACTGATGCCCGAATGAAACGTGATATGATTTTGAAAAACAATATGTCACTTATTCATGACATCATGATGACATCATCACCTAGCACTTGCAGTTCTTTTGAGGCTTGTTTGCAGCCTGAGGGCGTGGTGGAGAACAGATTCGGCCGTATTTCGAGCTATATTGGACCCCGGACGAGGAACGGGTATAGAAATGTCCGATGACTGAATATTATGAATCAGCGTCGAAAGCTTATTTAATCCTTTCTGCTTTAGGAGGACCTGTAAGAAAAGTTAAACCCCAAATGCTATATGTCAAGCAAAAGTCATTTATTTATTAAAAGAAAAGTATTATCATTAGAACTTGTACACATCACAACAAATGCAAAATAGCATTTTATGAATGCTGTTGGCATTAAGTAATTATAATAATAATAATAAAGAATCCTTATTCTTCAAAAGTCTCGAAGAGTCTCATTCTTCACGTTTTGGTCTTTGTTATAATTGGACGTTTCTTACATTGGATGTTTAGTGCTCCAGTATGTTTATTCAATATGAACTTCTACGCTACAACTGCTGGAGTTAATTATATCCTGGCCACTCCTGATGGTTCCAAAGACTTATACCATTGATATATTACAAAACACACACATGAAAAGAACAACTTCACTTGTAAGTAAATGCTCATAGTTTTGAGTTTTGATATATTATTTTGATTTTTTTTTTGGTGCTTGAAGAACCATCCGCAATTGATTGAATAACAGCAAAGATCCAGAAACTGATAAAACCAATAGATTTCACAATTTCAATTTGGAAAAAAAAATTATAATAGGTATATATGCTGGTGTGAAACACTTATCCAAACTTGAGGACAACAGTTTCTTTGAATTTTAAATATCATCGGTATTGCTTGTAAAATGTAACTAGTCGGTCATGTACAGACTTTGGCTTCCCCGTTACAGCCACCTTCAATGTGTATTTTCTCATAGAGTTAAATCTGTGTAATATTACAACTCCCAAACGGCTGGCAAAATCATTTTTGAGGGTCAAAACATCCAAAATAATAGTATGTTTTGAAAATTCTTAGTAATATATATTAGTAATATATAAGTCATTGAGCTTGCTCCAAACTTGAGATTAAAATGCTAGAGAGTTGGGGAGGGGAGGAAAAAGTTCTCGTAAACATTTGCAGACTCTTTTCTTAAAACTTGGAACTAGGCAAATAGAATCTAGCACAAGGCACATTGTCAGTTCAATGAATTAATGTCATAACACCTATTAGGAACCTTGAAAAAATTCTGTTCCAAATAAATACTAACATTTAGCAAATGGCTACTAAATTTTCAGGCACATCGCTATAACAACCAATCTACTTCTCATTGGATTACACTGAAGTTACAAGCTATCTCATACATGCATATTTTGATGTTCTTTGCTCACCTCAGAGGGTGTAATTAGTTAATAAGTAACCTTAACAGAAAATGGTTAATAAATTCTACCCTGATGTGTACATTGAAAATTAGCTAGGGCTAATTATGACTACTGTGAAAGTGTTGTAGGATTGTCTTGGCATTTTATGCTTGTTTTTAAAAAGACTGAATTTGGCAAGCTTTTCAACATATTTTTAGGCATTTCACAGCAACTGACTAGCAGTAATGCTTATGCCTGACCAGTATTCGCATGGAACATGTATGAAATCTAACATCTTGCATATACTGAGAATAAATCAGTAACTCCTAAATGAGAGTGTTTGACTTTGTAAAATAATGACTTACCTGTTTCAAGTTTGGATGTTTACACATAGTTCTTAATGCCACCAGAGCTACTTCCTGTACTCCATACTGACTGTCATGGCAACCAACTTCCAATAAGCTGTTAAAACAAAAGTAATCTACTTATATAACATGTGTTACATCCATTATACAAGTGGAAGAAAGAAAAAAACAGTTTTTGACAAATCATTCTTGAGCTTCACACAAAGACTAGGAACTAACTGTAGAGGCTGAAGTCTGATATTGTCTAAACCAGGGTTTCCCTAACTTTATCCCCCCATGAACCCCCTGTGGATGTCAGAGTTGTCCACGAACCCCCAACTTTTCGAGACACGATCTGAGTCATTATTATACTAACAAAATAATACGTATAACAGTGCTTTGTAAAGATCAAGTTCATAGTGTAATATTGTAGAGGTTGTCGATAGGAACGACTTTTGTACATTTCTAAATTATATGATATATCAGATTATAGTTCAACAAAAAATACTCTAGTTTTGACTTTCAGAAACGTCTCACGAACCCCCTGGGATGAACTCATGCACCCCCTTGGGGGTTCATGCACCCCAGTTAGGGAACCCTGGTCTAAACAATAATGTAGAGCATTCTAGGACTGCAACTGAAATGTCTCATTACCAAGGAATGTGTGATTTATGAACAAACTAGACATTTCTGTAATAACTGTTAAAATATTAAACACACCAGAGTTCTTGAATAAAGCAGTATTTAGGTATTAACCTGCTATAACATAATGAATAACACTAACCAGATCAAAAGGACGCTATGCATTCTGAAATGAATGAAAATTCACAGAAGAAATGAGGAAGAGTCAAGATTTTACAAAAAATGCTTTGCAGTATTTGCAGTAGATACTTACTAATCCGGTGCTTTAGACTTGATGAGCTGGGCAGATAGTTTGTGGTTGTGTCTTGTAAGGTTACCCAGTGCTCCTACAGAAAGAAAACAATCCAATTAGTTCTGGTTACAGTTGATTTATTATGAAATTGATTTATTATGGAAGATGTAAACAATGGTGTAGTAATCCAGGTTCTGAGGACAATTATGATATCTGGCCTCCTTTTGTAAAGTCTTCATTTTTCTTGTAGAATATTAATTAAGAAAATGAGAATACAGTATACTTTATCCTATACCTCCATAGGCCCTTCTGGGGTTGTAGCACCCCCTGAGAAACTCTCATCAAGTCTGGATGTAGGTAACGTATCCATTATTGGGGTTGTAGGGAGGGAGGTCCATGGGTGATACGTATCGAATACTAGGTGTTGGAGGGAGGGAGGTCCATGGGTGATACCTATCGATTACTAGGGATTGGAGGGAGGAAGGTCCATGGGTGATATGTATCGATTACTAGGGATTGCAGGGAGGAAGGTCCATGGGTGATATGTATCAATTAATAGGAGTTGGAGGGAGGGAGGGGTGCATGGGTGATACTTATTGATTACTAGGAGTTGGAGGGAGGGAGGGAGGGAGGGAGGGGTGCATGGGTGATACTTATTGATTACTAGGGGTTGGAGGGATCAAATCCATGGGTGATACTTATCGATTACTGGGGGTTGCAGGGAGGGAGGACCATGGGTGATACGTATCGAATACTAGGGGTCGGAGGGAGGGTCCATGGGTGATACTTATCGATTACTAGGGGTTGCAGGGAGGGAGGACCATGGGTGATACGTATCGAATACTAGGGGTCGGAGGGAGGGAGGGTCCATGGGTGATACTTATCGATTACTCGGGGTCAGAGGGAGGGAGGTCCATGGGTAATACTAATCGATTACTAGGGGTTGGAGGGAGGGAGGTCCATGGGTGATAAGAATCAATTAATAGGGGTTGGAGGGAGGGAGGTCCATGGGTGATACTTTTCGATTACTAGGGGTTGGAGGGAGGTCCATGGGTGATACTTTTCGATCACTAGGGGTTGCAGGGAGGGAGGTCCATGGGTGATACTTTTCGATTACTAGGGGTCGGAGGGAGGGAGGTCCATGGGTGATATCAGAGTGATCTCTCTTACCTGCAGCATTAGTTCTTGTTCTCATCATCTGGTCTGAGAGGAGCTGGACGAGAGGAGGGATGGCAGGAATAAGTTGACTATAGAGATCACCGGTATGGTAGGCAGCATTACCGACAGCAAAGGTAGCAGCCTGGAGGTAGATATCACAAATATGAAAACATAGCACATATCTGATATTATTGTTACATTACAGCAACATTACAAAACAATTTTAATGGAATTGTTACATGGATCTATCAAGAGAACTAGAATTCTGCTGTTGTCCCAATTACAAAACCGCATGTTTGTCTAGTGTTTCCTTGTATGACCACCTCAGTAAATGATACAGTAAATCCCAACATCTCTTTTAAGACATTTTGCAAACTTAACTCAGACTTAACAGAATCTATTACTAATAATACAGTATTTTACACTCTTGTTGTGTACAGTAGGCAACAACTGAAACTTAAGCTTATTTTATAAAATAATCATAAAAACTTCACAAAAAAGACTATAGTGGTACATGGTATTTGTTATAGTCTTACAGACATAACTGAGGCTGCCACATCATTAAAGAGTGACTGGTGCATAAAGGAAACATTTCAAGAATTTAAAGACCTCACTCTTAAGACGAAGATTCTGAAAGAAGAAACATAACATGAGGATGGAGTTAACGTCAAGTACAAACCTTACGAACATCTGCATCCTCGTTAGAGAGACAGGCTAATAATTCTCTCATTACTTCAGGTTTGCTCTTCAAAACCGAGTAGAACAGATCGGAATGTCGCAGAAGATTACCCATCATGCCACTGGCTCTCGCTGCAACTACCACATCACTACTGCCGAGTAATGCCTTCAAGCACTGAAAGTCATCTAAAAGTAAGAAATGCCAACAATCTCACATTTATTTGAAATCATTTGTGAGCTGTTGTTAGTAAGAAGGAAAAAAATGCACCCAGGAACCAATTGTGCATTATTCTTGTAGGAGAACAATTGCCAATCAAGCAAAAGTAGATGCTTTGTTTACCAAATACTACACCAGAAATAACAAATGTCACTTCTCTTACATTATCAGAAACAAGTTGAAATGTGAAAATTAGATTTTTATCTGCGAGAAATAATTTAATTTCTTCACAAGATTAAATGTAAAAGAAACTCTAAGTGAATTTAGATTTGATCAACAGAATCTGAATGATATTCCTGACAAATATTCTCCCACGAAAGACCTGGGATTGTGTTTGCAAAGTTTATGACTATATTTAGAATGGACTCAATACATATTAACATATATGTTAATACAGGTGTAATTAAATTTAATGTATGTATCCAGGTCAGCAGTAAGCATTAATTACCCTTCTCTCCAGCGACAGCTTTCTTTATCATAGGTAGGTGCTTGTCAGAGGACCGAGCCAGCTGGGTACAGATGGAGAGAGCCTCTCCCTTAACGTCAGGAGAACTACTCGATGAGAAAGCCTTGGATAGAAACAGCTGGCCCTAAGCATGGCAGAACAAAAGAGAAGAATGCTCATTACTTGTGTTAAAGTTTTCATTAATTGTGAACTTCAAATTACTAACCTAACATAAGTGCTAGACTGTGGTGCCGTCACCAGGGAACGATTAAGGACCATTTTCAACCTATGGGTTTTCTTGACCAGTAATGGTCACAACCTATCAGATATTTGGCTTTGTGTGTTTACCCCATAACGATGTGATTGCTTCCAAGGTTCTCTGAAGTTCCACAAAAGTATCCAATGAATTCAAAGCTACAATATTGCAGGGGTGGAAATTGCACTTCTGAAATAGAAATGTATTCTAACTCCAAGCCTGTGCCAAATTTTCATGTAACAGTTTTGCAAAATAACTTGAACAAGACTTTTAAGGATTCAATTATACAATATTGTTGTTCACATGTGAGATTGCTGTGACATGCTTTAGTTGCAGCTACGACGGTTAAATGGATAGGTGGTTTACACTACGAGATTCCAACACAGGAACTATTGTGTGCATTCGACTAATGCAAATCAAAGAACAATGAGTTATGTAACATGCTGGTTGAAACAGTCATATCTACTACACATAATTGCAGTATTAAAACCTTCACACATTAATGTAATTGTTTGTGTGTAGCGGGTAATGACCAGAAATCGTGAAAGACATATTTTTTATTCAAATCAGCAAATGATTTACCCATCAAACTGAACCAAAATCAGATTTAACAATAAGAGATTAAAGTTTGATACTCACAGTGGAAGTCTCAGCATAAACGAATTGTTCCACAAAATCTTCGCTACAAAGTACCAGTCTGGAAACCAACCCCATCATAAGCTCTAGACGTTCTGACTGGCTGACGTATCTCTGACAGCCAATCACAAGCTTGATGACGATATAGCAGTCTTCCATGGTTGCCATGACAGCAGACAACATTGCAGCATGTGTGTCGATGGCAAAGGGGAAACAGAGTAGCTGAGTTACGTTAGTCAAAATATCTGAGGCAAAATCTTCGTGGCTGACTTCTAACATTGCACTGGAAAAGGTAAACAAGTAACAACATAATGTTTACTGATATGTGTTGAATGTGTTAGTATTGAACAAGAAAAAGATTAATGGATATAAACATGGATCCAAATTATAAGCAAATCATAAATTTAAATATTGTAAATCCATTCGAAATTAGGCATCTGTGAATAATGGTGCCAGAAACATGTCTGGCTATAATCTATAAAAATGGCTTCATTGTAATGTGAACAATTGTAGTACATAGTAGTAAGCTTTCTCATATACAAGGTTACAAACACATACAAAAAAAAATTAAATAAATAAATAAATTTATATAAACAATTAAATATAAATAAATATATATATATATAAATAAATAAGTAAAATCAATCTTGAACTTTCTTTAAAGGTTATCTATGATGTAAACTGGAAGATTTGACTGAGTGCTTTTAGTAATACTAATACAAAACTGGTTGTATCAACACCATACAACATTTAAAATTCAGTGCTGGCTATCCTAAAATCATTTTTGAATGCACTGTGCAATATTAAATGTGAGTACAAATGTGAGTGCATATGTCACACATGATTTCATATCTATGCTCTCTTGATTTATTAACTTCACTAACCAGTCTCCAAGGGCCTCTAAAAATTCTTCACTTATTAAACTTGAAAGACACACCATCGGTAAGCTGTCCGGTGAACAAAGAGTTGGAACACACTGGTACGGTTCCTGGTATTAATGAAATATTATATATTATATATTTGATTTTTTAATATAGCGCTTTACAATAGGTCTCAAAGCGCTTTACAGACGTTATATTACCCCTGGTCAATGATAACCTGTCCCAGAGACAATCCCTCCAGGTGGCTGCAGTTATGTACTGTGCCCAATGACAAGTTACCTCACAGGTACCCATTTAACCCCTGGGCGGAGAGAGGCAAGTGAGATACAGCATCTTGCCCAAGGACACAACGTAATGAACTAGGCATGAATCGAACCAGCAATCCTTGGATCACAAGTCCTATGCCTTAGCCAATTGGCCACCACGCTCTCAATGAAACGAACACAAAACAAAATGCATGGTCAAAATTAATTGTATTTTTCATGGCTTGAATCATCTTGAAATAACACTACCACCTGCCCAAATATGATGCATAGGTATGAATGTATATCCTGGTATGTGGAAACTACCATTAGATTATTACACACAATGGTTTGGTACTCACATGTTACCAAATAAATTATTGCTTTGCTAAACATAAATTTGACAAAACTTTCACAGCTTTTCATGTAACCTATATGTAACTCTTGCCTTTTAATAATGGGTTAAAGAAGCAAATAAATATGAAGAAGGAAAAAGAAAATGGATTGTGTGAAACTGATGGGGTGTGAATTGGGGGGGGGGGGGGGCAGATGGGAAATGGAAGAAAACTTACCATAGTAAATATCCTCAACATGACCTGTAGTGCAGCCATCAGTCCCCCCTGTGAGAGAAGTGTCCACTGAGGGAGACATTGCACTTTCTTCTTCATCTTCTGCCTCTCATCTCTGTCGGTATCCACATCATTGAGATCCTCCAGCTCAGACTCACTCAGACCAACTGTTTGTAGTACCCTGGAACACATTTTAAAAGGAATACATGATCAAATGAATGTTGAGTAACATTTATTATCCATGTTTAGCCATGAGAATATACAATACAGGATTGACATTTTAGAAAGTTCCTCAATGGCCTTGACAAATGTTGCTTGTATTTGTTCAAAACATGTAACGTTCAATAAACTGTTCAATAAATTATCGATAAATTTCATTCTCAAACCAGATGAATGTGTAATAGCTGTTATAAATAAGGTAACATAAGGTAACATTAAGTACAATGTCTGTCTCTGTGACAGCCTCAGTGATAGTTCTGATCATGGTCAGATATGAAATCTCATAAACAATTCCTCAAAACATCAGCACTGCAGATACATCTTTTTAAAGGCTTTTATCAATCCATTCAAAGCTTAGTCTAATCAACATGTTACTTTGAGGTTGGTCTGCCCTCTTTTTCATGTTGTCCTTTACCTAACTATCATAAAATACTTTAAACTTGCTGAGGGCATGTTCCACTTCATGATAACCTGATAATCTTTAGTACCCCATCCTCTGGTCATACCAACTAAATGATGCAGCATCTATTCCAAAGCATGTTTTCTACACTTTTGTTATTATTGTCAACTTAAGCAGGTTCCACACTTCTGATTCTATCAAACATGCCACTGTGTCTCAAGTCTGTAAAAGCATACGCACACATGATAATACCATTCATCTACTTATCACGCATGCTTTCACTACATCAAAGCATGTTCAACGTTTTTAATTTTACGAGAACAAAAATTATTGTTTACTGTTAATGCTATCACTTCATCAAAGAATCTTCAACACTTTGCTATTTACCTTCCATTTATTTATTTATCTATCTATATCACTAATGCTTTCACTTCACCAAAGCATTGTTGACGCTTATCAGATTATTACACATTTGACTTTCATTAATGTTTTACCTCTGCCAAAGCATATTCCAAACTCCTGACTCTATCATATACCTCGCCATCATACTCTGTGGGACATTCAGGAGTTGGGTGAGTAGCATAACCAAGCCATCCATAACTCCATAATTAAATGGACATCGTACACAGATCTATAAGAGAAAGGTAACAGAATATAAGGATACCGAAGGAAACTAAATACAAGTACACAAAAACAGAAAGAATCTGCAGATCGGAATCCATCCCTCTGCTTCCTTCCCCAGAAGATGATAACTGAATGGATGAAACCTCTGAGAGGAATGCATCCAGCATAATGAGGAGAAACCTCCTCTGAAACAAAACAACCGCATAATTCAGGTGAGTAAACCTATCAGCAATGTTAAGTGGAATGACACATGATATTGCAATTTGAAAGAAAGCAATAAATATTACATCCCTACTAGCAATGTTAATAAATATTACATCCCTACTCGTACTGTTCATAAATATTACAGCCCTACTAGCAATGTTACATACACTAGGGCTCAACTCTTGGATAAAATTTGCAATGCCTACAGATAAAAACATAGATCTCACAGTTTTTTACTTTTATTGTAAATGCCTAAATATGAACAATATTTGATTGTATCATATCATCCCTCTCTCTGAGAGAAAATCAACCTAGAATAGAGCATAGAATTTTTAGCTTCAACTGGATTCACAACGGTGACTTGTAGGACTACAAGCCCTATGCTGGACCAACAGAGCTATCCAGCCATTATTTTCTACTTATTTAACTTTTTTTACTTAGTTTTTTTACTTATTTTCTACTTTCATTATTTTCTACTACTACATTTTGAGAGTAAATTACGCAGCTCTTCTACGACTAGAGTTTCATCTTATTTTTAGTTTATATTGATGATTTTGAATTTTCCCTTTGTTCTATAGTACATGAATTGAAAGATGCTGAATACCTGAGTCAAGTCTGTTAGAGCAGAGTCAAACGCTGCCAACAAGTCCTCTCCTGGCATCTCCACCATGACACCGAAGACGAGCAGCTGACTAACCAGCAGAGCAGCAGCCGTCTGTCAGAGAGAGACAAATCAACTCACTCATGAAGACATGAGAAATATATCTCCTGATGACAGGAGTCCATGGTGACAAATATTAATACAGTAAGAACTAACTTACTCATTACGCAGTAGTGTAGAGAAAATAATCTCAAAGCGGAGCAATGAGGAGGGGGTGGATGGAGGGCAAGGAAGGAGGGGAGAAAAGAGGGAGAGAAGGGGGAGAGAGAAGGGGGAGAGAGAAGGGAGAGAGTGAAGGGGGAGAGACAAGGGGGAGAGAAGGGGAAGAGATTGGGAAGCAAGAAAGGGATAAAAAGGGGTGGAGGGAGAGGCAGAATGGAAAGCAAATGGGGAGGAGAGGAGAGGGTAGGCTTTAAATTTCAGGTACTGACTAAGGAGTGATCAAACTTACTCTCAGATAATTCCACTGTATAGCAGTCACAAATCAAGGAAACACACCACATTACTAGTCATAACTATATATTTAAGTAATAACAACATGCCGAGATGTGAATTTGTTATCGTCACTAAAGGAAACAACACTACATTACTAGTCATAACTATATATTTAAGTAATAACAACATGCTGAGATGTAAATTTGTAATCGTCAGTAAAGGAAAAACACTAGATTGCTAGTCATAACTATATATTGAAGTAATAACAAAGGCTGAGATTGGAATTTGTTATCTTCAGTAAAGGAAACACACTACTGTACATTACTAGTCATAACTATATATTTAAGTAATAACAACATGCTGAGATTTGAATTTGTTATCGTCAGTAAAGGAAACACACTACATTGCTAGTCATAACTGTATATTGAAGTAATAACAACATGCTGAGATTTGAATTTCAAACTTACTGCCAGATGTTTACAATTAGCAGTCACAAATCAAGGAAACACACTACATTACTAGTCATAACTATATATTGAAGTAATAACAACATGCTGAGATGTGAATTAGTTATTGTCAGTAAAGGTTTTCGGGATTTGTTATTTTCTTCACAGGGGGGGTACAGGATTGTACCTTCCTTGATGTGGAATAGCCATTTTCTAATTAATATTCAATATTTTTTATAGCAGAATGACAACAATGTAAGAAAGTGGAAACCAATCAGTCAGTAACTATTCTGTAGTAACAAACCATGAGAATTTCATAACCTAACTGGCTTGACATTAATGATGAGCACTTAATAACAGGGCCGGCAAGCTACACTGCTACTGCCCTGTTGTTTGGGTCTCCTAACCAGCAGTACGTCTCTTCAATGGCAATATTTGAAGTTCATATCAAAACTAGATTGACTGCAACTTACCGTGTGACTAGCAACCTGTGAGTCTAACAGAATAGCTGCAAACATGACACTCGTGTCAACTAGCCTGAGGAGGTGGAAATATAGGAAAATACTTTAATAATCTGATACAGCAAAAGCAAAAACAGAGGAATAAGAAGAATATCAAGATTAGACACCTTAATCAGTCAATCTATAAATGGTGCAATAAATATTAGTTTATAATCACCTCTTTATTTATGCAATATTTCTATAAATAAAGGTATATAGCTAACAATTATGTTTACAATAGTTCTATTATAATAGGTACCATCACCACTTACATTCCTCACAACTTCATGCTGTCATTTGCTATCCAAACTTCCAGATCTTAAATCAAATCTTGAATAATCACAGCTAGTTACACAACACACGTCTCACTAGTCATAGACCCATGCTTAAGTACAACCACAAGATTTTTGTCGATATAAATTTTCAGACTGTTGTCTTTTTTAGAAACAGCAAACTCTTTCACACATTATCCTAGCATCTATTCAAATAACACTAAAGAGACTATCAATGGCTGATGGGATAATGGAACATCATATGGGGTGTATGTATGGTAATAGATGACAGCCTTGTGGTCAAGTGGTTAAGGCAGTGGACTTGTGATCTAAGGATTACAGGTTCGAGTCCTGGCCAGATCATTACGTTGTGTCCTTGGGGAAAGCACTTTATCTCCATTACCTCTCTTCATCCAGGTGTATAAATGGGGACTTGTGAGATAAAGTGGCAGTTGGGCGATGTTTAGCTGCTGCCATGTCGAGGGATTGTATCTATGCCGTTTGACAGGTTATCATTGACCATGCAGGGTAATATTGTGATGCGCCTTGAGCACTGTTATCGGTGGATATGTCTGCGCTTTATAAATCCTCAATGCTATTATTATTATTATTAATAACTTACTTTGGGGGTATGTTCTCTGTTAGCATTACTATAACTGATATTGTGTGTAGAGCAGTCTCGTAAACTATATTCTGGTACATGTCGTCAATTTCGAGCTGTGAAGTCAAGAAAAAGAGAAGAGAGATGATAAAATCTCAATTTGAAGCACACTTTGTAGAATTCTATCAACAACATTTCTACAATCAACACCAGAAATTAAAGTCATGACACACAATTTCACATTGAAATTGGTTGATGACAATAACTTCACGAACCCATTCGATATGTTTGTCTGTTAACCTTAATTCTTCCTTTTGACCTCGTCATTTCAAATTAGGCGTGACCAATGGTACTTTGCAAACCATTGAAGTGACCCAATCAGAAATGGAAGGACTTTAGAACAAAAAATGGTAGAACCTTTAGTAGTGTTGATTATTAACAAAACAGTCTCAGAAAGTGTTATTCTCAACATGAGATAATGGTTGTTTTTAGACTACATAAAGAATTTGGCATGTTAAGAAAGTATCGGGCCTTGAGTCACTTGGTACACAACATAAACCCCAATATCTTTCTTTTGTCTTATATTGACCCACTAAACATTACTTCTTACATGATTTCATGAATGGATGGTGTGCCACAGTATGGACAAGATCCTTACTTTTTGGGGGTGATGTTAAAGACTAAAAAAAATTATATCACAAAATATTAAAACAAACCTTTCCTTGGAGTAGTAGAAGCATTATCTCTATAAATTCATCTTCTTTACTCAAGAATTCTGCAAACACAGGTGATGCTTGACAGGTGAAATAAACGCTCTGATTAAATGAAAGAGAAAGAATCATAACAATAAGAGGTTAAAGTCTTATGATAACAGTTGGCTTTGTGTTAAGTTTGTATTACTCATATTACGCATGCTATTATGAATGCCTCGTACAATGTATCTTTCCAGTCGAGCCAGTAAAATGTGATATTTATTAAAAAACCATACAAAAACAGATTGTGTTGAAACTTTCTTAGTAAACTTTTTTATTTCTTTTTGTCTAATTGAGACAGGTCAACATGGGTGGGTGTAACAAAAGAAGATGAAGATTTGAAGCTGTTTACTGAATATAAGCAAGCAAGCAAACATCAGCATGATGAAGATACAACTTCTTATTTATTGATTAACTTTCACACAGCACCATCTGTCACAGCCTCACAGTGACTTGCCAAATAATCATTGCTAAAGGAGGTTCCTACCTATATCTGACTTTCTTTTAACAACCAGAGATAAATGTACACTGATCTTTAGCAAAGTATGCTCAGAGGCAAAGAGTCAGATAGGTGCCTGGAACAATTATGTCACAAGGCTCCCTTTTACTTTTTGTTCCTATCCCCCACCCCTACATCTCTACCTGGCCA